>JBCJKH010082744.1:1016-12888 GCA_039877255.1 Loriculus beryllinus
CCACAGCTTCTCTGGGCACCCTGTGCCAGCGCCTCAGCACCTTCACAGGGAAGAGCTTCTTTCTCATGTCTACTCAATATCTACCCCTGATCAAAAGAGAGTAACAGCCAGAGAGTAATTAACAGTAAGAATATTAATTGTAGTCCTAGAATATTTCCATTTGGATCCTTCAAGATCCTTTAAAACAACTGCATTGGATGTCTTGGTATTTTTGTGCATCAGTTGCCTCCGTTTTACAATGAAGCACAGATTACACACCAAGTCCTATTGCATGGACTTTTTGCTCCTGTAAATATCTGTAAACTTACCTTTTCTTTAATTTACTGCCTGTAAGTGTTTAAATGAAACCCCTTGAACTGCACATAACTGGTGTGAAAGGGCAGGAAAGTTGAGCCTTATTACAATTTCAGACATTGTATAATGATGACATCTACGTTTTTTCTATAGTTTCTTGCCATCTGTGAACTGATGAAGACAATGTGCCTGATTCTCTTCTGCTTTGTAGATGCTCTATCATCCTTCTCTTATAATAACTGGGAAAAATATGCAAGCTTTCCAAGAATTCTGATTGTCCTTGTAGAGCCCCATTCTTGCACTTTTTGTTCTTTTCAGTCAGCACATGACACGTACTGGTGTTTTCTTTACAGAATATGCTGTTAAATATTCTGTTCTAGTTCATCTTGATTCATTTTACTCAAGTTTATTCTTTCTGAGCATATACTACTTTTTGTTAATAGTGAGTTGCATTTGTTATTCATTAGCTCATTTTTTTTCAGAGATTCTAAAGCTATTTGCATGCTATTGTATGGCATCCCATGGCTTTGTCCTCCTATATCTTTTCTCACAGGCAAATGAAATAGTTTGTATCTTGTTCCCATGCTACTGCCTCTTTCTTTGTACAGCTGATAGAAACAGAGTTAAGAGGGATTCTTTTATGTACATGTAGTTCAGGATCACCCCATTTTCATTTTTTTTTACCTTTAATGCTGTTTATCATCTTTTAATCCTGTTCTGTTTTTATGGGTGGCCCAGTGGTTAGCATACTAGCACTGAACAGAGATGTCTACACAGAAAATGACAAAAGCCTGTCCCAGGGTGAGGTGGTAATCCTGCTGTAGCTAATGAGCCTCTTTTGATAGCTCTATTATTATTATTATACAATCTAGCTTTATTATTATTATTATACAATTTACATTGTGCCTTCTCAAGCAAGAACTGGTGCTCAGCATCACAGAATAACAAGTGTTGCTTTCTGAAAAAGGCTTTTGCAAAACTTACACCACCAAGTCACAGGCTGTATTAATGCCAAGTATTTCAATGAGAATAAGCCTAAAATACAAATCTTCTCCATGAATTGTTCAGAACAAAAATGGGAAATAGGATCATGAGCCCAAAATTGTCACTGTTCTTTATGTTAGAACCAAAAGATGGGTATTATTTTGGGTCTGGAACTACCCATTAGTTCATGCAGCCCAACTGTACCACTTCCTCATCGGTTCTTGTGCCAGTGAGGTTTCAGGGAAACACTGAAGTTAGAGAACATATCCTGTACCTGACTCTTCGCTACAGGGTGGTACGGGCTTGTTTTAAGCCATCATTTGTCCATGTTAAACATACTAATTTTTTAAGGCACATTTCCCCTTTATTGGGCTAGTTGTTTTAGTGGGTTCACGGGTTGTTTTAGTGAAAAGGACAGGAGGGATCTCCCGATGCTGATTTTCTTCTTATATTCCCTCATTGTGACTTCTCCAGCAAGGATGTGCTGAGTTTTGTTAGCCTGTTTCTGAAGGCCCACAGTTCTTGGTGTGAGTTAGAACTTCACAGCAAGGCTGTGTTATCATTCAGGTCTCTCATAGGGGTGACTCTAAAGAACCTTTTCTCCTACTTGGTCTGGCTGCTTTGTGTAAGCTCTTTGTAAATGCAGCACTTGTGCCAGTGTTGCTCTGGTCACTGGCAGAGACACATCATTCATCTTTCCTAGTGTGAATACTTTTTAGGATGCTAAACACGCATCAGTTAGAAAAGCTTTTTCTGGTTGAAAAAGATTCCTTTCCTCTCATTCAGCAAAGCTGAAAGAATCAATACTGTCTGTGTATAATTTTTCAGCTATCAGATTATTCCTGGTTGACTTTATCTTGCCTCTTGTTAAGTGTTTGAAAAACATCTTTATCCTATTAATGCTCTAAACTGCGTGTGAACCCAATGATGAACCCCAACAGATGACTTCAGTGGGTGCAGTGGCATGACGTACCTCATTGAAATGCAGTTTGTGGTTCCAGGCAAATGTTTTGTTACACTGGCTTGTTTCACGTGTCATCTTCATCGTTCAGTCACCTGGGATGCAGGGTCAAATCAGGATAAAAAGAAATCCTTTTTTACTCCTTCTCAATTCAGGTGTTAATATTTAACCATTCAAATTTCTGTTAGTTTTTAACACCTTAATTCTCTGATCTCTTTCTGTGGCGTCAGAATGCTTGTGACTGTTTTGCATGAGGCTCCTGCTTCTCTTGGTGTAAGATGTAGGCTGGATGAAGGGCTCCTTGCTGACATCTGAGCCATGTGTAAGGGAGCTTGGGACAGGAGGTTTTCTCCAGGGAATTTATCCCTGTGGTGGTGAAGGTGCTGTCTGTGTACTCAGGTTTCTGAGGAGTACTTATAATCCAAAGCTCGATAGCCTTCTGTGGGAAAAAAAATCACTTGATTAATAGTCATATAGTGCTGATTTCAGCCCTTGTGCAGAAGAGCTCTGGATGCTTTGGAACAGCAAATATGTCTTTGCTGCAGCAGTATTTGCTGTTGTAGATAGTATCTAGAGCAGGAATATTATTTGATGGGTAAAGCATGTCTTCATTTAAATAATAAAAGTAGCTGATCTTTGTATTTCTTGAAACTCTGTGAAGCTGATGTCTGAGTATGTGCCCCCTGACACCTTCCTCCACACCTTCCTCCAAATGATTTTACAGTGATTGCCCATCTGATGCATAACCTGTGACAGTGAGTTTACATTTATCACTTTCCCAATGGGCTTTTGTCAGGCTGTTTCAGCCATTCCTTGTCTCATTCAGTGATTGCCAGCAACCCTTTTCAAATTGTCTCTTGCTTTGCCAGCTTTTGTGCATATGAGCTATGCCTGAAATGTCAATGGTGTCATAACGTTTACCTGGCACCTAACAGGGATAAATGTCAGGTTTTGCTTAGACTCCCACCTTTTTGTTTCCAGTATTCAAACTCTATTCTCTTTCCTGTTCTTGTCTGTTGGTAAACAATCTGGCCTGTTGGTAAACAAAAAATATATACTGGTAAACAGTTATATCAAATGAGTTTTGCATTGACATAACTCCTTCATAACCGTTTCTGTACAGAAGAGGTGGCAGTAGTACTTTAGTCACCAAGTCATGTAGTCTGTTAATGGGGAGAGGGGTGGAGTTGAGATTGTGCCAGGTGTTCTTAACCCTGGATCATGCTTTCTCCTCTGGACATGTTCTGCAGGAAGATCTGTGCTCAGTTTAGCTAACAGCATCATTGCTCCCTTTTCTGAGCTGGAGTGCTCTCTTTAATCCTGCTTCTCTTCCCTGGAATATGTGCTGGAATTAGATTTTAAGCAGTACAATAGCATGAGGTAGGCATAGCTACACGTGCTCTGTGGAGATTGTTTCATGTGAACAAGAAACTTGGTGTTTCCAAGTTCACCATTGCTTGATGCTCATATCTCATTTTCTCTCTCATTTGACTTCTGTCTCACTTTTTCTGGTGAAACGTTCTAATCCTCCTTCTGAAGTTTATGCTTCTTCATGATTTGTGGTCATTTAACCCCACTTTCTCTGTCCCACTGAGTGCATATATATGGATCTGTCTTGTCAGTATGAGGCACTTGAGCTGAGCACAGAATTCATTTTGCCTTCTTCTGTAAACTTATTCTTGCAGACACTCCTCACAGGTGGTGTTTTGCTTCCCTTCTGGTTATGTCCTGCTTTGCCAAAGGCTGAATGCAGCATCCTGGTACTCATAGCAGAGAGACTTTGGGTAGCACTTTGTGAGTCAGTCCCTGGTTAACACTGCTGAGGGAGCCAGAAAAGGAATGTGGCTTCATCCCCTGGGGCTGAGGGCTGATATATTCCTGCAGTGTGGAGTGGTGGGTGGTGATTTTGGGTGCTTCAAGTTACTGTCTCAGGCCTCCCTAAAATTATGTTCTAAGCTTTTTTTTTTGGGCTTTTTTTTTTTTTGTTTGTTTGCTTCATTTTGTTTTTTAAGAATAGTCATTTTTCATCCTCAGTTTTCTTGGTTAGTCCTCTATCTAAATCCCAGTCTTTCTTGGATAGCAATAAATGCTGCGTGTCATCATTTTCCTGTGACTGTGTGTGACTTCTTTAATGCATTTGAAGCAGAGAAGAATTCCCTGTTTGAATGAACATCACCCAACCATGCATTTTCTCAGTCGCGTGGATGATGTTTGTATCTAGATAATTTTTATTAACTTAAATGATGAACAGGCAAAAAAAATTTGTGTTGTCATTATTCTTCGGTAAGTCAGTTGTGAAAGCCTGAGCCATGCACAGCGTGCTGGTGCTGTTTGATCTGTCTTTGGTCTCAGCAGTGGGATCTTCAGACTGTGTAGTGTTTTGCTGATACAGGAAGGTAGAGTTGCAGGCCAAGGAGCTCAGGTTGTGATCTCGTCAGATCTCATAAGACAAGTACAGTCTATTGTGATCACTGTTACAGTAGAGTATCTCCAGGAAAAAGCAGAGGTGCCTTAGGAAATGATGATGCACTAGTTGCCATTTCTGTTCTCAACTAGAAATCGATTCTGTGTGTTGAGAGTAAATATAATGCTGAAGTTGCGCTCGTGGAGGGGTAAAACAATTTGATCGCTTCCTTCCATGTACAAATCTCTAGGTGTTTTTGTGAGGCTAAAAGAGTAAACTGAAGGCTAATACACAGAAGTGACATAAAGAATTGCAATCACTTCTTGTTCCTTTTTTCCTTTTATTTTTCAAGTGTCCCAGTTAAACACATCAGGGGAAGGAAGGTTTTCAGCACTCAGAGAGCAAACAGTTTAGTAATTTAGGTGCCTAAATCCTGCCTTAGAAGCCAGTTTTTAGACATCCATTTTTAAGAACTTCAGTCAGCGCTTGCTGGCTTTTTTGCATGAGCTGCAAGTAGGCAAATACCGTGTTTACTTTCATTAGGAAGCAACAGTCCATTTCTTCTCTGTCAAGAGCTGAAAATGTACCAGTCAATCCTTTCTGCAGCATTTGCTTCATTAAACTTGTAGCTGAAACATAAAGGTGCCAGATTTGCCAGGGAACCTCATGGCTCCACTCTGTCTAACTTTGGAACCTAAGCACTGACACAAGCATGTCAAGTCTTTGTGACTTTCCTATCACCTGTAATCCACACTCCAATGCTTTGCAAACGTTCTCATTGCATCTCTGATGAGAGCAAAGAAATGATGTGTTCTGTCCTTATTATACTTGAACTCTGCTTCAAATCCTTTACTGTGAGTTTGTGTTCTTGTATCAGCAGATTGGCACATCTGTCACATTTGGGCTCATTTAGAAACAATTCCACCTTACTATATTGCAGTAGCACTAACAGACTTTTGTGCAAGGTTGAAATGGGTATGTATTTTGTTTTATGTGGTGCTGAAAGCCAAAACTGTTTTGAGCTTGTGTCACCAATACAAGTTCATCAAGTCACGATGAAATGTTGGCTAAAAATTGCCTCCCAAGGTCTATTTCATCCTTTTTGCATTAGTGTTTTTGAGATTTGCACACAATAGAGCTTGCAGCTATTGTTGAACTGAAAATGCCTGAAAGATGAGGTTCTGATGTCAACTTCATAAAATATGCAAGCTTTTGCGGTTTTATGGTAGCCTGTCCTTTTAGATTCAGTTCTGTTGCTATATAAATAAATCAGCACATATTGCTTTAGCATTTTTTTTTCCAACGCAGTGCAGGTACTTGACTATATTCGTGTTGTAACAGCACAGAGGCAAACCAAAACTGTATCTTCAGGTGTGATGGTAACAGGCATCTCTCCTAACAGTGGTAAATTAGGCAGTGGCAGCTGTGAAATGGAGTCTCATTTTTGTCAGATACTGTCATCATGTGGGATTTCTTTATTTTCCCAAGTGCATGTCCTGTGATTTAGAGAAGCTGAGAACTCCCTGCAAGTGTTTTGGTTTGCTTTTTACCATTCCTCTAACAATATTAATGTCACTGTTCCAGTCCAGCTGGAGCTGTGCAGTTGCTCCTGTGCACTGTGGTACATCACGATGACTTCAGGCTTTATTTGCTTTCTGTATGACATTCTCTGCTTTGTAACCATGTCAAGAAAAGCAATTACTACTTAGACTCTAATTTGGATTAACTAGTGGTTTACAAATATACAACTTAATATACACAATCAAGGTTCCTCATAAAGCCCAATGACTTGATGCTTAATTGTTTTGCAGAAAAGTGTATTAGAAGTTGAATATCCCATAATAATAACAAAGGTGATCGTATTGCTTAGCATGTTCCTATTACAAAATGTTGGTATGTATTATAATTCAGGCATGAAAGTATGACTGGTGTCAAGTACTGTGTCTGTGAAACAGCTCTGAACAGAGTGAGCTTTCAGGATATGGAATGTCAGCGCCTTCCTCGGTGAAAAACTGTCCTTGGAAAAGACATAATTCTTTTGATGGGATGAATTTGTCAATGCTTGAAAGCATCAAGATAGCAAGAGGGGTTTTTTTTCTGTCTGATAATGGAATGTGGTTTCTTCCTTACTGGAATTCTTTAGTTTGCATCTCTCAGTTCTCTACATGCAGACCTCTCCAAACTCTTGTAATGAATTTCTTGTCTAAATCTGGTCTGAATTGAATTTGATGCCTTTCTCCACGGTTGTGCTCCACAGAGTCGTTTGCCAGGTTTTAGAATCGAAGATTCACATTGCTGATGACAAAGGTGCCTCATGTTTTTGTTAAGTGAGAAATATGTTGAGATGGAAGACGTAGTGGTGGACTTGGCAGTCCTGGGATTGGACTTGATAATCATGAAGGTCTTTTCCAACCTGGTTGATTCAGTGATTCTCTGTGCGAAGTACTTGATTATTAATCCTCTGGCACATTCACATGAGCTGTCCTAGTGTATAGCGTTGAAATACTGATTTTTTTTCTTGATATCACTTGTCAGCATTAGACAACTAGACAGTACTGCATCTAAACATGCACAATCTGGCCTTCAAAAAGAAGCCCACAAACCTGCAGCAAAGCATCCAGTGTAAACTGAGAGCAAGTCAGGTGGATTGCTATTTTATTATCAACCTGCTTGTTTGTTAAGGATACTTTCTGGACTTTCTGTACATGTCAATATTTCCCTAGTATGTATGAAATGGAAATTCAGTGTCAAACACCCACTTCATACTGTGAATCTTCACACTAGCAGTCTAGTAGCTGTTCTTCTACATTAATAACATTATTATAATATTCTTTACTAATTTGACATGTTTACTCAACTGAAATACACTTTGAAAGATTTGGGGCATAAAATGTAACTGGAAATGAAGCAATGGTGGATGATCCCAGTGATTCCCATCCCCAAGTTTTCTAGTTTTGACCTAGTTTGTTCATGCTGGTTTGCTCTAATAATGGGGACCTTCTTATCAGGGTCAATGTGTTCAAGCCTGAAACAGAGTTTTTCAGAATGTGACTTTCTCAGATTTTCCTCTTTTTGCTTTGCTTTCTTATTTTCTTTTTTTCATTTTCCCATAAATATATCCATGTATCCTGTTAGTTCTGATATATCATGTGTCATGTTAGTTCTGATATATCATATGTCATGTTAGTTCTGATATATCATGTATCATGATAGTTCTGATGGTAAGTGCATGGGTAAGATTACATTGGATTTGTTTATGATTTTCTAATATACGACTGCAAAGAAAATTTTGTGGTGGTGTGAACATCTAAACTAAACCAACTAATAATTAATGTCGAAATTGAATCCCTGAGACAAATCTCAGGGTTTCTCTCTAAATACCAGTTTAGCAACATGAATCTTATTATTTTATTATATTCTAGGCAGTTGGAGAGTGGTTTCTAGACACTTGGAGAAAGATGAGTTTATTATAATAAAGTAGAACAAAATAGAATAAAAAGAATAAGCATGGCTTCCATTAGTAGTTTATAACATGAACTCGACTGTGTAGGTGAGTGTGACCCAAATCCAACCAGGTGCCAGAAAGCCAAGGAAAGAATTTTGCTTCTAAATAAAAAAGAAACATTCAAGAGGTTTTATTCTGAGAGGCATCTGGGTACGCATGTAGAATTTTATATTCGCATTAAATCCCACTGTTTCTTGCTAATTACCCACGAACAGCATGTGTCTACTCTTTGAGAATGTAGTCTAAATAATTTCTTGTTTAACACCAGGATAATAATTTCATGTTCGTTGTGTCATAAATTACAAAAAATAATTTCTTATTGAAAGAATAGCAAATCTGGTATTTCTGCAGTATTTGCAGGTTTAACTCCTCATAAGGCTGAAGTTGCAGCATGTCCTTACGTCAAGGAACAGCTTTTCTGTTCTGTGCCCTGTTCCTCCTTCCTGTTTCTGTGTGGAAATGGACAGTGTGAGCTTGTACATCTGAAGTTGTGAATGGCATAAATAGATTTGACTTTGGTTCTTTAATTTTTGTATATAGGGGAAGATAGAGATTTCTCCCCACCCCTGGGGCTGTGTGGGTTTGCAATTTGCTGTTATCTGTCACCATCTTCCCATCTGCAGTGTCATTCCTTGTTTGATGTGTGCAGCTTGTTTCTAATTGCCCTGGTTTGCTGGCGCAGATTCTTCCTGTGTGTTCTGAATGAAGTTTCACTTTATTCAGTCTCTTTAAAAGCCAGCCCTTTTTTATCAGAACTTCTTAGGAGCTAAAATCCTGATTCCACTCAGTCCACAATTCTTCCTATATTCAAATTTTTAATCTCTTCTTTTTAAAGCCGTAGTTGTTATATAGACATCCGTATCCTAATGCCATGCAACAAAGCATTGTTTCCTTTTAAAAGAAGTTGGAGAGATGGCTTTCTCCTTTCTGAGTTTCCAAAGGCTATTACTTGACTGTTGCTAGAGAGCTGATTAATTTTACATTACGGCTTGGATTCCATACAAATGGCCTCTGTATTTATAAACAATGGGAGCAGCTGATGGACCACTGTTCCATCAGTGAGTTGTCTCTCTATTGTCAGGCTCATAGTGTATAGAAATGTTTGCTGCCTTTGTGGTTACATACCCCAGAAGGTGACTGTCATCTCATCAGTGCAGAGAAAAACTTAGATTTCCTTTCAGTGCTGTAAAAGTCAGAATCAATACAAATAAAATCTTTGGATGATATTTTCCAAAGAGGAATGTTTTATTATTCAAGTATGAAGGCTTTCAGGGACTAATTGGAGAAGACCCTTATAATAAGAAAATAGTTTCCATCTTGTAAGCATGTTTAAACTGGGGCCTTTTCTTGTAGGGAAAACTGAGAATAGCTGTGGTGAAAGACCATTCCATGGGGTATGTCTTCAGTAATTGCATTCCAATGTCAGGCCTTTTTTGAAGAGCATACCTATTTAAAGGGACTAAAGATAAAAATGTCAGCGCTGAAAAATAAATCCTGTGTCAAATGTACATTTTAGAAATCCTAAGTTTGAAATCCACTATGGGCTTTTGAACTGTGCAGGGAAGGCTCCTGAGGCTACACTTAGTTATGAATCTTGACCAAAAGGTTCTCAGGTTTACTATTTGTTGGATGCTGCATATTTTCAATCTACAGTTCTAATTTTCTATTAAATATTTTAGACCAAGTGTACAACACTACAAACACCTTAGTTATTCCAAGCATATACAGGGGGTGTGGGTAGATTCTGCCTTTAGAGCCCATCCAAATCCCGTAAGTCCAATGGTGGTATCTCTTTCAGCATGGGAAAGCAGAAGCACCCTGGAAATTCTTCAGTACCTCTGAAAAATGCATTTTTAAAAATACCCACACAAAATATAAGCCAAGGCCATCTTCCTCCTATATAATGAATAGAGAAAGAGCTCATTTTAGTAAAAATGTGGATATTCATAATACTCAAAATGTCAAAGTACAGAAATGGGCCATCTTTGATTACTGACAGTACTTCTGATGCTCATAGTCAGAGCTGCCTGGAACCTTTCCCAAACACTCCATTTCGTTTACACAGGAACAGAGAAAATGTGTATTTACCTGTAATTGTTTATTTATGCGTTTGGGTATTTGTGCATCTCTCTGTATAAATCCATGCCAAACAAATCCCTTTTTTACTTTGCATGTGTTCTGAATGATTTATATGTGGTTGTTTTTACTTACAAACAGTTTTGCAATATGGTGTGGGTGGCTTTATGTACAATACATTACCTCAGGCAGACAACATCTTTGTGTGGCATTCTCCCCACCACCCCTTTTCCTGCTTTTCCTGCTGCATTCTTCCAGCTCTGCTTACTTAGCCCATCACAGAAGGCATTTTTCTAGTATCACAAAACAGTTATGTCATTCTTCAGTAAGATTTGGTTAAACGAATAAGGATATGGAAGATGTTACAGAAATAGGGATGCCTGCGGGTCCTTACCTTTTTGTCCTTGTTGGAATATTCATGTTTATACTTGAAGTGCTCAGCCATCAGCAGGTTACATGTTAATGCAGGAGCAGCTGAATATTTGAGGTGTGCAGAAGCTGTACAGCCTGCAGACACTTTATCAGCTTAAAGAGGAACCTGTGCTTTGAAGTGAGCTAAAGGTCTGTTCAAAATCTGACCCAGTGGCTTCGCAGCTGACATGCATCATGACTGATGATTCTGCTGTTGCTCAAGGTGCAGCTAATACAGTTGCTAGCAGATGCTTGGCCTTTGTAGGGAATGTTGTGCTGGCAGTGTGGAGTTCAGTCATGTTCTTGGTGTTCTGCTGTGCCAGGTGCTTGCTAACTGTTGGTTTTTACCTATGTCCGTAGTAATTTTTGGCTGCTGATGCTGCAGATGTTGATGTGCTGTAGTGTTGGCCTGGTTGGGGTGCCTCTGCCTCAAGTAGGCACAGCAGTGGGGGGTTACAGGGTAGTCATAGCTCTCTATGGCACTCTGATAATTGCACTTATTTTAGCAGTTTCTTACTCATTTCATGATATTGAGACTTCATCAGGGGACAGTTTGTGTTTTCCTGTTGTACTGTGACTAGGTTCTTGTGTGGGATTTCAGGAAAAAGAAGATACTGTGTGTGCCCTAAAATTAATGTGGTTACACAAACAAGTCTGCGTTCAGGTTTTCTGCTATTTGTAAGATGCATCGGTGCTTCTTATAACAGGATGTGCAACTACCCATCTACCAGAAACTATTTTCTGGGGAATTAACTTTGCTTTCTGTGATTGTTATCTCTGTAAGGCTGCGTGGTACTGAATGGATTCTGTCAAACACTCCTGAGTATTCTAATCATCAAGATAAACTGAGTTTTATTAGGTTCCCTGGGAGCAAAGCAGAGACAACTGTAATACTTCAGCCACTGTGCATGTGCCATCATGTAACACTACCCACACGTGTAAACATGAGTGTCTCAGAGCTGCAGTGCTGTCAGAGTGGGCATTGGTTCAAGTTGACGCAGTTTCAGTTTGCCGAGGCAAGCAGTTACTTAGGGCTGACTTTCCAGGGACAGAAGTTTTCTTTAGAGATTTTGGTTTAAAATAAAAGATGTTCTGAGGGCTGGAACAGCTCTGATCTGGAGCCAGGCTGAGAGAGCTGGGCTTGGTCAGCCTGGAGAAGAGAAGGCTCCTTAAGGGGAGACCTTAGAGCAGCTCCAGTGCCTAAAGGGGCTACAAGAAACCTGGAGAGGGGCTTTGG
>JBCJKH010082751.1:939-19417 GCA_039877255.1 Loriculus beryllinus
ACTGCTCCCATAAAGAAGAAAGATGGGTTATTTGTATAGGAGACTCCGTTCTGCAGGGAACAGAAGGCCTAATATGCAGACTGGTTCCACTTCTCTAGAGTGGTCTCCTGCATCCCTGGGATCCAGGGTTAAAGATGTGAAGAGAAAGCTTCCTACCCTGGTGTGTTCCTTAGATTATTATCCATTATAGATTTTTCAGGTAGGCAGCAATGAAGTTGCAACAAGAAGTCCAAGGGCAGTCAAGACAGACTTTAGGGCTTTGAGATGACTTGATAGGGGATCAGATGCACAGGTAGTGTTCTCCTCTGTCCTTTCAGTTGCAGGGAATAATGAGGTAGGAAACTGGAAGAGCCAGCAGATCAATACCTGGCTCTGAACCTGATGTCACAAGCTGAGTTTTGGGTTTTTTGATCATGGGTCAGTTTACTCGACATCAGGCTGGTGACAGACTGGGTGCCCCTGTCTCAGAAGGGGAAAAGGATCTTTGCACAGGAGTTAGCAGTGGTATTGAAAGAACTTTAAACTAGATTTGAAAGAGGAGAAAGTATAAAATGAGTCTCACCACATATAAGCCTGTTGATGTCATGGCAATGTTTGAGGGATAGTGTGCTAGCGAGGTCCTTCAGTCAGCCATCTCAGTGCAGATAGGGGATAGAAATCAATGCAGCAACCTGTACACAGGGGTTATTGATGTGTGTGTTAGAAAGCACTGAAATGCCTGCGAATGGTCATGTAGAAATGAGGGCTTCTCCCTCAGAAAGGTGCTGGTATCAGTAGCCCAGCTGAAATGCATCTACACCAGTGCATGCAGCATGGGCAACAAACAGGAGGAGCTGGAAGCCATTGTACAGCAGGAAAATCATGGTTATAGGTGCCATCATGGAAACACTGTGGGATGACTCACACACCTGGTGTGCTCAGAAGGGATAGGCAAGGAAAGAGAGGCAGTGGAGTAGCCATGTAGGTTAGGGATTGTCTAGAGCTTAATGACAGCCGCAATAGGGTTAGGTGTTTATGGGTAAGAATCAGGGGGAAGGCCAACAAGGCAGATATGGTGGGAATCTGTTGTAGACCACCCAACCAGAATGAAGAGGCAGGAAAAACATTTTATAAGCAGCTGGGAGAAGTCTCACAATTGTTAGCCCTTGTTCTTGTGGGGTACTTCAACTTACCAGATGTCTGCTGGAAATACAACAGACAGGAAACAGTGTAGGAAGTTCCTGGAGCATGTGGAAGGTAACTTCCTGACACAGCTGGTGAGGGGGCCAACTAGGGAAGGCATCCACTAGACCTGTTTGTGAACAGGGAGATTTGTGGGTCATGTGAGGGTTGGAGGCTGTCTTGGTCACAGGGATCATGAGGTTATAGGGAAGGAGGGTCAGTCCACCTTAGACTTCTGGAGGGCAGACTTTGGCATGTTTAGGAGACTGGTTGACTGAGTCCCTTGGGAGGCAGTCCTGAGGGCAAAGGCATTCAGGAAGGCTGGACATTCTCCAAGAAGGAAATCTTAAAGGTGCAGGAGCAGGCTGTCCCCATGTCCTGAAAGACAGACCTGTGGGGAAGAGGACTGGCCTGTCTGACCAGAGAACTCTTGTCTGGAACTCAGGAAAAAAGGAGAGTTTGTGACCTTGGGAGAAAAAGGCAGGCAACTCAGGGGGACTACAGGATGTTGTGAGGCTTTGAGAAAATTAGAAGGGCCAAAGCCCAGCTAGAATTTAATCTGGCTACTGCCTTCATAAAAAGTTTCTATAAATACAACAAAAAGAGGGCTAAGGAGAATTTTCATCCTGTATTGGATGTGGGAAGAAATATAGTGACAAAGGATGAGGAAAAGGCTGAGGTGCTTAATGACTTCTTTGCCTTAGCCTTTTACATTAAGACCAACTTACAGTAAGTTGTTCTGTGGGTACTCAGCCTACTGAGCTGGAAGACAGCAAGTGGAATGCAGCCCCCATAGTCCAAGGGGAAATGGTTAGCTACTCACTATGCCACTTAAACACACGCGTCTATGGGGCTGGGTGGAATCTACGCAGGGGGACTGAGGGAGCTGGCAGAAGAACTTGCCAACCCACTTTCCATCACTTAGCAGCAGTCCTGGCTAGCTGGGGAGGTCCCAGTTGACTGAAAGTTAACAAATGTGATGCCCATACAAGAAGGGCTAGAAGAAGGATCTAAGGAGCAGCCTGTCAGTCTGATCTTAGTGCTGGGAAACTCATGCCAAGTGCCATTATGTGTACAGGACAACATGTACAGGACAACCAGATGATCAAGCCCATTCAGCATGGGTTTATGAAAGGCAGGTCTTGCTCGACTAACCTGATCTCGTTCTGTGACAAGGTGACTCACTTAGTGGATGGGGGAAAGGCTGTGGATGTTGCCTACCTAGACTTTAGTAAAGCATTTGACAGTTTTCCATAACATTCTTCTGGAGAAGCTGGCTGCTCATGGCTTGGACAGGTGTACTCTTTGCTCGGTAAAAAAACTGCCAGGATGGCCAAAAAGTGGTGGTGAATGGAATTAAGTCCAGTTGGTGGCCGGTCACAAGTGGTGTTCTCCAGAGCTCAGTGCTGGGGCCATCTCTGTTTAAAATCTTTAACAATGATCTGGGTGAGGGGAGCAGGTCCAAAGAAGGGCGGTGGGGCTGGTGAAGGATCTGGAGAGCATGTCTTATGAGGAACGGCTGAGGGAAGTGAGGTTGTTCAGTCTGGAGAAGATAAGGCTGAGGGGAGACCTTACCACTTTCTACAACTACCTGAAAGGAGGTTGTAGTGAGGTGCATGTCTGTCTCTTCTCCCAAGTAACAAGCGATAGGTCAAAAGGAAGTGGCCTCAGATTGTGCCAGGGGAGGTTTAGATTGGGTATTTGCTAAAGTTTCTTCACCAAAAGCATTGTCAAACATTGGAACAGGCTGCCCAGAGAAGTGATGGAGTCGCCATTCCTTGAGGTATTTAAAAGATGTGTAGATGTGGCATTTAGGACATGGTTTAATGGTGCACTTGGCATTGCTAAGTTAATGGGTAGACTTGATCTCAAGGGTCTTTTGCAACCTAAATGATTCTATGATTGTAACTTCTGTGGTGTAGTTTGCCATGCTATACAGCATTTTGGGAAGTAAAAACTTAGTCATTGGCTGCTACTCTATATCTCTTTGCTGCATTTAGGTTTTCTTTTCTCTCCCAACAAAAATAACGACGAATAAAAGGTACTCAATTTTAACATGTGCTGTTACTGTGAAAATGGCGCTGTAGAAGCTTGCAAGTAAATAAATCAAAAAGACTTTTGGAAATATTGCAGTCACCAAGTTCCATGGAATAAGGACTGTCATGTGGCAGCCAAATGGTGTGTATTCATTTTAAAGGAGTATTTTTAAATTGCTGTGAACCACTTAGCTCTTGCTTTGTAATAGGGGTTGTGGTTGAAAAACAAAGTCTAGGCATTTCCAAGTCATCATGCTATTTTGAGTGAATCTTTAAGTTTGCTGGAATGATCTGAACTATTTCATGTATATTTACAGTTGATGGTCTGTCAGGCATAGACATAAGCTCTCTCTCACTTTCTGAAACAAAGCACAGTTTAGAGGAAAAGATAAAGAATGCTTGATTTCTGGATCATTTGCAAAACTGTATACAATGCAAGTCGGTTTAAGAAACTTGACTTCTGGTGGCTGGACAATAGGCTTTGAAAACCAAAAGAACCTAGAGAGAATTGGTTTGCTGTCAGAGACAAACTGGTTGTAGGTTATTCACTGTGTTAAGCAAAAAAGTAGGCTATCACCACTTGTATACATCCTACGTATAACTTTGAGAAATGCTTGTAATTTTGGGCCATTCTTTCTGTAATCTGGAGTACTTATATTTAAGTGTGTTGGTTTTTTTCTTAGGAGTCACTACTGTAGGTATAGATAATAAATGCTTATTGAAGGAACGCTCAATTCCTTATTTTCCAATTCTGGATTAACTTAAGATACTAAAATACATTTAATGGAGGAAGGTTTCTTTCTTCAGGTAATATTTCTAAATCTCATGCACTTAAATCCTTTTCCATTTATGCAAGTTAAGAAAGATATATTGTTAGGAGGTTTATATCCGTGAACCATGAAGGCTACTACTGTTGATGCTTGTGTTACTTCTCTTCTGTACAGTCTACCATATCTTGTATTAGCTGTTCTACCTTAGTGTTGTGTTGGTATGTACTCTGTATTTACGTACATGATGTTCTAGCTTCTAAATATTTGTTCCTATTTTCTTACTTTTCTTTTTTCCATCCTTTTGCCCTTATTTTTCTGATTGTTTTGGTTTTCATTGTGGTCTCGTATCTCTTGAAGGAAAGGTTTGTTTCTTTTGTAGACAATATAAATGGCTTATAGTTTCCAACTGCTTTTGCAGAACATTTTTTATGGAATCAGGATTGTCTTCAGCATCATCTGCTGTGATAATTGCTGGTATGCTGTGTTATGCTTACCTGATGCCTCTGCCTCATGAAGTTAATTGGATGAGTGACACCTTTTTAGACATGCTGTGGTGTCAAGGTTGGTTGGTTGTGGTGTTTTTTTGACCACTGTTAATGAATTAACACTTCTGTGCAAGTAGAAGTTCTAAATAGTTCATGACAGATGAAAACATAAGAAGAGACATACAGTCTTGAATAGGCTGCGAAGCAAAGCGCTAGCAAGAAATAAGATTAACAAAGGGAAAATTAAAGTGGGCAAGTCCCTATGCAAATGCCAACCTGAACTGAAATGTAACTGTAATTCACATAGAATTAGAGGTTATAGAGAGGAAACAATATTGTTTCGAGCTGATTTGGCTGAGACTCTGATAGACGATGTCAGCTAGCAGTAACCTCTGAGATAACTTACTTGAAAAGTGGTAAAAGCATGATTGTGGCTGTGAAAACTCTTACGCAGTTTGATTCTGTGCTAATTGTCTTAAGCAGTTTAAATACTGACTTTTGAAAAATGTGCTATAGGAGTGTTGGTGATCTCCCCCCCACTCCTTTTTTTTTTTTCCCCTATGAAAGATGATTCAAGGAAAGATACAATTTTGGAGTTTATTTCAAAACAAAGGCATTTTTTTCAATGCCATTTCTGGGAAAATACACTTAAAGTTTACAGAATGCTGATTTTGTATATACTAATGGCATATATCTTGACTATTTTATATACTCTGTGTTCAGTTGCAGTTAAATATAAACATAAGTTGGAAACTGATTCTCTGCACCAGGTACTTCACCTGATTGTCATCACTCTTCTTGGAATTTAGCACAGAAAAGAATTAGATTTTTCTAGTTTATAAATACAATTCAGCTTTAAAAATAGGCCATGCTTGTTCTTTCAAGGTACTTCAAACAACTGTAGGAACATCATGTCCTGTTTGCATGCAGCTGGTTTTGGTCCTGATTGTAAATTACTTCAAATGAAATAACTTGGTGGAGAAAATTGTATTTGTTATATTTATTAGTTTGAGCTGTGTTTACAGTCCACTTAATCCCTCCTCTTCAGAGAGCTGTCACAGATGTTAATTAGGGTAGTAATATCCCCCCACCTCTTTTGCTTCATCTGGACATTTAATAGGAATTTTGAAGGTAAAGTTAAAAATTATATATTTCCATGAAAGCTGCTGCATAGAAAGTCAAAATCTTACTGTATTAAAAAGAGCATATTTTTTAGGATGCACTGATAGTGGTAATTGAAATCATTGGGAATGAGTTATGAATGAGCCTTTGGAGAAATAGCTGAAAAAATTGAGACAGTTCATAATATATACTTTTCTATGTTTTTGCACTACCACTATATTAAATACCAGTTCTATTAAAGTTTGTCATAGACTTAAGAATAGGAATTTTAGGGCTGCTGTTATTTACTGATGAACTCTTCTCTATACCAAGGGCTTGATTATTACTGTACTACTGTAATGTGCAGTTGTGTGTTTGTATTTTTATTAGCTATTATGCGTGTAAGATACAAAAATAATATCTCCAAGGCTAAATGCACATCAGGACTAATTTTCAACAGTAACAACCCGTAAATGTTACAATAGGATTTTCCTCTGAAATGTTCATTTTCTTATTACCTTGTCTGGGTAAATTACTTGCAGAATTGTTACTTTTTTAGGATTTTTTTCTTCAATCCAGGTGGCTCTGCTATGCTCTAGATCTCAAAGCAGCTGGCGGAAAAGTAAATGTATTAATCTCCAGTTAACTCTGTTACGTTGAAAGACCGCAGACAGACGTATAGAAGTGTCCTGGCAGTGTAGAGCCCAGAAGATTTGTTGGTAGTTTATCAAAATGGTGAATTTCATCAGTGGCTTGAAGAAACTGCAAAAGTGTGTAGCTACTAAACTGTGAAGACCAAAGTTCCAGCTGTGCTAATACTGCAAGTTACAACTTTTAACATTTTAAAGAACTTACTGATGGTGTTTCATTCACATTTGCTGAGTAGTTGATGTTACCTCTGTAAGGTGAGGATTTTGATATTTTAAAGCTCAGCTCTTGACACACAGCTATATTGCATGCTTCATGATAGCAGAGCATGTGGTTCTTCCAGCACATTTATTCTACAGAAATAATTCTACTACAGACATAATTCTACTACAGAATTGCAATACCAAACAGTCTAGGCCTGTGCAGCATTTTAGAATTTGCAATTCTAAAATAAAGTGTTTGTTCTTATGAAAGAGCTCCAGTTACTTGCATTCTCTGAAGTCTTGGAGGTACACAGCCTGAGACATTACTAACAGCTCTGTAGCTGTTAGTACAAATATACAGTGGTTCTTAATTTAGGCCCTTTTCCTTGACTGTTCGAGAGTCACTGACACAGATACTTTACATATTTAGTTCTCCATATTTAGAAGGATGGGTTGGAGAGAAATCTTTCATTGGAGCTATTTCAGTGAGTCACCAAGAGCAAACTATCCATTAAGAAAAAAAAAATACCGAAGAGGCTTTATTTGGTGGCTTGTGTATTGAAATACAAGTCCTGTGTAGCGTCCCAATTACCAACGTGTTAATTAGTTAAAATTAAAACTACTTGCTAGTCCTTTATCCTTTTTAGGGCGTGATAATTAGTATTAAGGTTAAATAGTGCAGGTTTGCATTTACAGTCTTCATTAACTACCTGGATGAGGTGATGGAATGCACCATTAGCAAGGTTGTTGATGACACCGAGTTGTGTGTGCTGGAGGACAGGGCTGCTCTTCTGAGGGACCTCGACAGGCTGGAGAAATGGGCTCATACCAACCTTCTGGTGCTCAACAACAAATCTGAAAAATTAAACAGAATAAGCCTACACAGTGGTACAGGTTGGGAACCTGTGGCTAGAGAGCGAAGTTGCAGTAAATGGCTTCACTTTCCTGGTGGACACCAAGTTGAATGTGAGTCAGAAATGTGCCTTTACCTAGCAAGAATGAAGCCTGTAGCTGAGAGAAGTGCTGTCAGGTTGGCATTTGTGTGACTGCATCTGAAACAATGTCTAGCTTTGTGCTTCCCAGTATGGAAGAGAGGTACTAGCATAGAAGAAGACTGCCAAAATTATTAGGGAGCAGGAGCACATAATGTAAAAAGAAAAGCTGGAAGAGCTGGATGCTCTTGGGATTCAGAGAAGACATGGGGAAGGATTTTGTTTTCAATTAATTGGAGGGTACAGAGAAGACAGAAACAGACTTCTTTTGGAGGAGCTGGATGACAGGGCTAGAGGCAACAGAAAAAGTTCCAGCAAGTGGTGTTTCAGTTAGACACTAGGAAAAGATTTACACCATGGGGATGGTCAAATGCTGGGACAAGTTTGCCCAGAGAGGTTGTGGGGTCTCCATCTTTAGGGATACTCTGAGAACAACCTTGAGCAGCCTTTGAAGCCTTGAAGATTGCACTGGGTAGAGGATTGAAGCATTTGACCTCCAGAGGCTCCTTCCAATGTAAATAACTCCTTGCTCCATATCAGATGGTATGGTTGTACATCAGGCTGTTCTTACCCCCTCTGCATGCAGCTGGTTCTGGCCTTGCTGAAGCATTTGGCCCAGAGGGTGATGGAGCTTTGTAGAGCAGTGTGATTATCTCAAGTAAATTCTGCTTTACAGCTCAGATCCTGTTTTTTAACTTGACTTCTGCATAGTCAAAGAGTTGAAGTGGTTAGTGCTTTGAATTATCATGTCTTAATGGAATGGGCTAATCCTGAATAAGGTATCTTCTTTTCTGGGATTTTGTTTTTTAATAACAATAGTTGGGGTTTTTTTCTGTAATACGCAAAAAAACTCCTCCTGCTATGCAGAAGTAGTCTGATTTCTTGTGTATCCTTTCAGGCAATTAAATAAATATATAACTGTAATTGGAAACAAGCTTATTCTGTTTCTTTATTGAGGTTGGGGTTTTTTGGTTGGTTGTTTTTTGTTTGTGGGATGCTGTTTGGGGTTTTTTGTTTGTTCTGTTTTGTTTGATTTTGTTTGGGATTTTATTATTCTTAAATCCAGGCATTTTCGTAAGCAGGCTGACCAATGTTTATACTTAGTTAATAAAGGACTAGGAAGTTAAATTCATTTGTCTGGAATGGGAGTTAGACAGCATGTTCTAGTATAAAATACTTTGTTGTAATGTGTACCTAAAATGAGATGGTTTGGAAGTTTCTATCTCTGGATGTTATTACAATGTAAAATAAGCAAACTTGAATAAAATAGTCACATAATTTTACTGTAAAGGCAATGTAAAGTGCCTGTTGATTAGGTCTTTGTTTCATAGAAATGCCTTTTAATTCTCTCTGAGCTCAATTCAGAAATCCTGTTGATTTTTTTTTTCTTCTGCATGTATCCTGTTGTATATACAAGTGGAGAACGAATATGGAGAACCAGCATTTTTGAATCAATCTTTAAGAAGGCAACTAGTTAATTGTATTATTCCCCCTTCCTCCCTCCCCCCCATGTGTTTTATGATGTTGTTAGAAGAGAATGAGTCAAATTTATCCTAAATTAATCACAGGCCTTAAAAATATATTGAATTAACTTTGGTTTTGGAGGTTGTAGTATCAGGGTAGCCATGAGGAACTACTACTACTAACTGTGTCCTTCATTATTTTGCAAATACACAAACATACTCAATTTTAGCATCTACTTATGAGTGCAAGGGAAGAAATCCTAACCCCCAAAACAATGTGTATTCCTGGGAATAAATTCTGTATGGATAAGAGAATTTCTAAAAAAAACAGATAGTATTTTCTGGGTGTCTTCAGTATGCTTTAGTTCCTTCAAAGTAATGATGACATGCAGATCAAAGCAGACTGGGTTAGTGCTAAATGGAGTTGTTTAAATAAAGTTTCTTTTTGAAACTTAAAACCTCGGTATGAACTTAAAAAAAAAATTCTCAAACCAGTCTGCCCACGGCTTACTGTGAAAATAAATCCTTTCATATTCCTAACACCAGACAGTCCACCCTAATCATGCCTTGCTTTAGCTATTGTGTCCTTTATTTTCCCTAGTACTCCCTAGGTCTGCTTAGTTTAACTCTGCTTGATGATCTCCAAACTGCCCACCCAGCTGCTGTATCCAAACAGCTGTAACCAAGGGCACCCAAGAAATGTTCTGGTGCAGTAACTGTATGTTATGTCCCCACTTCCCTACAACTGAGGATGCTTCTGATAAAGAAATTGTTTTTCTATTTGTGTGTTGCATTCTGAAAAATGGCAATGAATTTAAATGTCTGCATAGCATTGAAGACCTGAGAGCAGTATTGTGTTTCAGAATGGATTCAGCAGGACGTGAGTCTGTAAAATGCAAAGTTTTTGAGGGTTTTTAATACAGTTTGCCATTCTAATTGACTAAGGAAATATGATTTCCATGTTACACAGACACTCGATTACATCCTGAAAATGAGCAAGCTATTGCACAGGTGGATTATGTGCCATTTAGAGTAGGTGGTTCCAGTATCCGTGATTGCTCGAACATTCTAGCTTCATGCCCTTCTGCTGCAATACGATATGTTGTCACACAAACCACGGTTTGAAAAGGGAGTCTCTTATATTTCATCTCTTTATAGAGGTATGGTTTTTATTGTTGTATATTAGTCATGGCTGATCTTCAAGCTGTTAGGTGTTTGCTTCAGAGATGCTTCTTACTTTTACTGTAGTACAAATAGGGTTCCATTTCTCTCACTTCTTGTCTATTATGCTTTTTCCTGTTCTGAATCTTCTAGAGAATTATTTAATGCAATTAGAACATGCTTCTTGCTATGCAGGATGTTAGTTATGTGACTACATAGGATAGATACCAAGGGTAGATTTTTAAAGCCATTTGTGCCTGTTTAAATTTTCAGAAGACCTTATGACTTAAATTCTCTAATGAATACCTTGACCCTATTGATAAATTATTGTTGTATCTACATATCCATCAGAATTGAAAATCTGGTCCATGGATTGTTCCCCAGCAAGTTTTAAGTCTGTTAGGAAATATGATGCAACAGGATATGTGATAAACATGTTGTTAAACATCACCCTTTCCCAATGTGCTAGAGGATAGAGACTACATTAGACATATTTCTCACCACCCCCTCCTTCAAAGACTGTGTTTGTTCAGAAAGCTTTGTGCCAAGTTGGTAGAGTTTGTTTTCACCAGAGTCCTGCTGGGCCTCCTTGCAGCTAAACTAAACACCTTTCACCAGTACCTTCTTGCCTCACTCCTGCGTTTTAGCTGCCTGATTGCACAGCTTGGAATCTTTCCTCTCTAGTAAACCTGAGCTCATCTGTGTGCTTTCACTGCCTGTTAGACAGTGATTTTAGTTGTCTTTCCACCTAGGTCTTGCTTCCCTTGCATCAGGCACTGGAATAGCGTTCTGCTGCTATCAACGATCATCTGGTTTTGTGCATAATGAGATTAAAACTGAGCACAGGTACCAGCTGACATTTGTTGAAAAGGCTGGGGTGAACTTGCTGTATCAGCGTCTTGTATCCTGATGCAGCTTGATACTCTTTTGTACACTGCTCAGCATGGGTACTTGAAAGCCTGGGTGCAGTTAGTGTTGCCTCTGGTGCTGTGACTCCTGCTCTGAACCTGCAGTGTCCCACTTCACACAACTGCATCCGCCAGTCTGTGCTCCATCCACCATCCCCTCTGAATGTGCTGTTGCTGTCTGAGTTGTAGCTGATAAAGTAATGCTGGGCTACAAGAGAAGTTTCCTGAAGACTTCTCTGACTTTAACGCAGTGGTGCTGGTGTACTCCTGCCTTGCCTCAGCACCCAAATGACTGTAGGCTTTGCACATTGCTGGTGTTTCTGCTTCTGTCTGAACTTTAGTTTGAACAAACACGGTTTTGAAAGTGTTTCCACTCTTTGCAGGATGTGCTGGTACAAATAATCTTGCCTCCCTATCATTGCTGCCATGCTCTGGCTGTTTGGACCATCAATAGCTAGGAAGAAAAGCCCAAAGAGAGAACTGATCTGAGTTCCAGCTATTCTCTGCAGTCACAAAGGCACATGCCAGTGAAAACCAAGGGAAAGTGCAGGAATATGGATGAACAGAAGGGGTGGATCAGAAACAGGGCAGGATCAGCTCTGATGCGAATTAAAACAGCTTTAGAAACTACAGGCTGTTTCTCAAACAACATTATCATCATAAAAAGATAGTGGAGGCAGATTTCCAGCTTGCTGAGTGAATGCTTCATAAAAACTATAAAAACTACTTTATAATTTCTGAAGCTTTTAGGGAAGTCTGGTTGAAGTCCTATGATGATCTGGGCAGCAATAACGGGGAGCTGGACCTGGGGGAGGAGAACAGCCCAACACAGGAGCAGGAAGTGTAAGGGAAAAAGAAATGTGCTTATTTTGCTGGTTTGTTTGGTTTTGGGTGTTTTGTTTGTTTTTTTGCTTGTTTTGGGGGCAGGGGGTGTTCTCTTTGGTGCTTTACAAGCAGAAAGAACTGTTCTTAAGTAAGTGCCTGTGTCTTGCATTGGCACTGCAGCAGGATTTCCATAAAGCAGTCACCACGTGGTTCCTGAGCGTTGCAACTTTGTGAGCTTCTCAAGGTAATACAGTTTGTTCCCCCAGCTTATGTCCCATCTACCACTGCTTGCTTTTGCTCCCACAGATGTGTACAATCAAACTGGCAATGTGATTCTTCTGACAAACTCTGTATTCTTGGACCTTACCCCAGTGGATTTCTCTCTCACTTTCAGGCAGCCACATACAAGTTCTACCAGTACCAAGCAAATGCTGGATCGGTAATTGAACTTTTCCTTGTGATAGGTCCAGCTGCTTAAGAGCAGCTTTACTAGTCATGGTAGAGGAAGATAAATGGGCTTGTCAAGCTGAAGTAGAGACATGGTGACTTGTTCAAGAGCAGTAAGTCTGCTCTTTTACGTAAGCAGGCTGGATTGCATAGTCTCAGGTGGCCACGTGTCGTTTTTGGCTGGGTGTCTGGTGTCACGGCTTTGCAGCCAGGTTTGGCAGACATCGAAGTAAAAGTCTTCCCATACTTGTGGAGGCATGCCTAGCTATGGAGGTAGCAGGAAAGGGACGCGTTTCCTAATCACAGCAGCATCACCACGGTGGGGAAAACCCATGTGCAGGTGTCCTCTGTGACTTTGTCAGAAATAGCACTGGCTAAGAACCTGCTGTGCGGTGTCACTGACATCTCCCAAGTCAGGAGGATGACCTGAATCTGTCTGTTCTGCAGCACCTCTCTGTCTAATGTAGAACCAAATAACAGACACAGGTACTAACAGTTGCCTTACCTAACCAGAAGTACCCAGTCCAATGGTGAGCTAGCTATGTCTGCAGCACTGTCAGTCATTCTTGATACTAAATGGACGCATGGGCAAGCAGTATTAGAAAGAGAGAGTATGTAAGTCTAGTAAAATGCTGCTTTTCAGAACACATGCTTGCTGGCACAGTAACTGGCTATAAAAAGAGGTAAGGCAGCAGCTTTCCATCAAAAAAAACAAAACAAAACAAAAAAAAACCAACCTGCAAAAGTTTGGGCAGTATACAAACTTGAATTAGTGAACAAGGCATGAGATGATGTGGCTATTGGATAACAAGCCAAAGGATTTTGCTGAGCTGGGGGCCATTACATGACCATTAGCAGTCTGCTATTGAACAGGCTTAAATCTGGTACCTCAGATGATCCGGTGCTACAGCAGTCCAGCATAACTGCCAAATTACAGTCTGAATCTTTTTATAATTATTCCTTATTTTTAGATTGCAGTGTTCTGGTTTAAAGCATAAAAAGTAAAAAACTTCCTGATTAGTATTAGGCTGTATAATTAGTGTTGAATGATTAAATTTGTTTCTGGATGAGGGATTTTTTCCTTCACATGGGGAAGAGAAATTTTTCAGGTATGCTTTGGCTATTTAAGTGTTTTGTGTGAGGAGATGTCTTCTTGTTCTTTCCCAGCAAGTATGAACTGGAGAAGAGCAGTAATAAGAGTAACAAGGTTTGCAGACTACAGGAGAACATGGGCACAGGAGAATTGTGGAGAGAGGGGCAGTTTGGGGCGGCAAGTTTTCTTTTATTTCTTGTTGCTATGAAGAAGAGAGGAGTAAGGAGAAGCAAGGTCTGCGTATGTGATAGCATAAACATTATCAGGGTAGGAGAAAAAACACACAAGACTGCTTATGCTTTCCTCTCTTTTGCAGCATCTGGCTACAATCATTCCTTGATAAATTAGCATCTTTCAGTGAGAGAGGTCTTTTATGAGAAAATGGGGAGGGAAGTCTAAAATAATTCAGTGTTCTTAAAAGACAGAATATCACTCCTCTATCTTTATGTAAAAAATATTCTAGATATGCTTTACATATTTCCTGCATTTTGACTAAAACGAGCAAGGTAAAAAGAGATTAGCACAGACACCATCCCTTTACTGAGTATCATTTGCCAAAGTGAGATGTACTTATGTACATGTACTTGGTGATGAGAGCCAGGGTCTAATTTTGTACATCTGATCTCAGAACTGTCAATCTGTGTTGAATCTTCTGGAAAAGCTTTGGAGACTCTGTTTCAGGTTATTTTTCTCAATGCAAATATGGTTTTCTTTAGTACACTTTTTGATAATTAAAACTGTGCCAAAACCCTGCATTTTGTCATGTTTAATCTCTCTCTTAAGAACTAACTTTGTACTGTATTACTGGAGGTGAAGTAACATAGTGGAGTTTTAATTTAAAAGAATCCAAGACAGGCCTGTGGAACATCAGATGCATAAGCCTGGTGCCTGTTGTGACTGAAATATTAGCAGAAATTATGTAATAATGGACCAAATTAGCAGATGTGTGGATAAACGTGATGTTCTGAGGAGCAGTCCACATATCATTGTAAGGGAAAGTCTGGTTTCTCAGACTTAGTTATCAGGGAAAATGCATTTGATGTAATCTGCTTGGATTTTCAAAGAGCGCTTCACAAATTCCTCACATGATTCAGGAAGGAGGCAGGGTCTATTGCATGCAGAAGCCACTGGATAAAGATAGGAAATGGGTAGAAATAAAGAGATATTTTTCACAATGGTTGAAGGTTATTGATCGAGTCCCTGATAGATCAGTGCTAGGACCCCTCTGCTGTTAAATGTGAAAATAAATGATCTGGAAGAGGTGATAAGTAGTAAGATGATAGCCTCTAGACAGTGCTACACAGTGTCAACTGCAAAATAATGTTATGAAATGCAGTGGGAGGTAGCATATGAAACTCAATATACCTAAAAGGTGAAAGGTTCACATTATCTTGAGGTTATAATAAAAACTGAAGAAAATCAGCTTAGTTCTTAGTACCAGTCCAAAAAGTAAATCAGATATTGAAAGAGTAGAGACTGTTCCACAACCATGTAAATCCATGCGTTTCGCACGTTGTGCATAGCTCCTCATCTCCTAACTCAAGAAGGTGTTAGTGGCACTGGAAACAGATCCGAAAAAGCAGAATGGATCCTAAAAGTTGCACTGAAACCGTTCCTTGAGAATTAGGGTTAATCAATCTGTAAAAGAGTAAAAGATAGGTATGACAGAAGGGTAATTGCCTGTAAAACATGATATGACGGCGAGCTCTAAAATCAGAGGGAGTAAATAGGGAAAGTTTTTGCTCTCTACCTTTCAGTTCTCATATACAGTGAAAATGAAATTTAGCAAGTGGCACATTAAAAACACATTTCTTCACAGTGAATAGTTAAGCTGTGAAATATGAGAAGACTGTGGCTGTTAAAATTTCCCGTAGATCAGGGAGGTTTTGAACAAGTTAATGGAAGAAAAAATAAGATTATTAATATAGAAACAGCACATCTGGGTCAAGAATTCATCATGTGGTAAATTGCCAAAGAGTGAGAGAGTGTGGTGGAGAAGTATCAGTTCATGCTCGCCCAGTTATTTTATTTTTCACTGGTATACTCTGCTCGCAGCTCTCTGGACAAGGTATTAGATGAGAAGCATCTGATCCAGTGTGGCCATTGTTGTAATAAGCTTTGAAAACAAAACGAGGAGGAAAAAAAAGATGCATATATTGGTATGAACAAGCTTTTTAAAGAACTAAAGTTGTATATTATCTGTTTGAGTTTGTATCTGTGAAGTCTAAAACCAATGGAAATTTTGCTCCAAATGAGCTATAATTCCATTTCATGAAGGTGCACAATAAATTATATCAATAAAACATTGACATATAAACAATAGAAGTGGTAAATGAGATTGTTAGATTTGAAGAAGTAATCTAGCTGTCATTAATAGCATTTGAGTATATATAATGAAAAATCATCTTCAGCGTTCTTTAAGCTAATGTTTTGAAATAGAACTGCTGTTAGGGATAGGATTCGTTCAAGGTAGGAATAAACTGGTTTTTCTCCCATTTAGAATTTTGGATATTTAATCCTAAGCAAAGTTTGTCTTTATTTTTGAGGGTCAACACTTGGTTTCTTTCTAGTCAGTCCGAAATACCTTCTGAAATAGCGAAGAACCCTTAGCGGGCTTTGTCAGACCTACAGGCATTTTTAATGTAGCTACAAAGCTCATTAAAGTTTTTACCTTAGGTCATTTTTCAGGTTTACATATTGAATATCAGTTGAATGTATTATCTCAAGTACACACTGGCTTCAAGAATCTTTTATAATTTTTGGAGTACTGAATGCCATGGAACCAAACAGTAAGAACCTTCATGAGTAAAGATGAACAGCAGAGGATTTCAATTTCAGAACAAGTTTGATCACTTAGTTGCTGGACTAAAGAAATTTCTTCCCTTAGCAGAGTGTTCATTTTCTAAGGTTTTACAGTTCTTTCTTTAATAAATAAGACTGACTGGTAGGAGAAAAGGTAATGGATTATATCAATTTCTGAGGTTGCAGTCCAGGAAAAGAGTTTTTCTTTAGCATGCATAAGAAAGTAAATAAAACAGGAGTTCCAACTCCTGTAGGTCTTCAAAATCTTTTAAACTCATTCTGGTGTTCCATCCAGAGAATTCTCGTGGATAAGATAACTGAGATTCTGCCGGAAGTTCAGCACCATCGTGATCCTTTCTGATTACTTAAATCTTAATCCTGCAAGCACAGGGATGGGAGCCCTTATTGTCATCAAGGATCCTTCATTTTTCAGTACCCAAAAGCTACTCTTTCTTCTGTGAAAAATCATGGATTCCTTCATGAATTTGGGTCGTAGTTTTCATCCAGAAACTGTCACTCTGCATCTTTATCTTTTGCTGTATCAGGTAGGCATTTACTTAGATCACACATTCATTTGCTGTAACAGTTTCAGATTATCAGATTTGGTTGATAATATGTCTTGCCTGAGATACCTTTCAACAGCTTCTTGTGTGCCGCCTTTTAGCTTTTAGCACAACTGCAGGATGGTGTCCCAAAGAGATGTCTTGATGTTGTTTAGTCCAAATTCGGGGAAGTTGCTGTTAAATTACTGCACTGGGGACAAAGAAAATTTTCAAAATACTTTGTCTGAAGGAAGAATAATTTGATTATATGGGCTGGTTAGTGAAGTGTAGTATGATGTCACCTGTGTGCTAAGCCAACAAAACAAAACCATTCCTGTCTTTCTGCAACAGTGCTGTGACAATTTAAAATGAAACCCTACTGCCAACTGGTTAGCCTTAATCAGTACAAATGCCAATGGATTTGTTGGAGCACAGATGCTCTTTTCTTGTTATGACACATTTCTGCATGAACAGAGAGTTTTTTGTTTTCATGTGTAATAAGAAATTGAAACAGAGGATGCAATAGTGAAATGTTCCAGCAGGCACAAGATGTAAGAATCTGGTGACCTGAATGTTGGGGTTTCGAATATAAAGAATGGGGTTTACATCAAAGTTTTGCTGTTTAAGGAAGACCATAACAGACAAATGTAACAGAACTTTTAAAAGAATGATTAAAAAACAAGTAAGTCCGTGTTCACTAATACTCTTTGGGCATGAGAGCTGAACCGTATGCCAGGCAGGAGTGAGCAGAAAATTCCCTGGTTGATACACGCAGACTTCTCAGCAATATTAGCTGTGAAAAGAACATAGAAAAAGTGAAATTAAAAATTATTTTCTTTCTGTCATAGAACATCTGCTTGCTTTATCTATGGCTCAGATTTTTAAAGTAGAGCTCATTTTAAAGTAAAGCTCATTGTAACATACATTTTTCTTAAGCTTGGATGTCAGGAAGAGTAGTAATATTAATTGCTTGCTTATGCTTCTCTTTGTTTCTGAAGGAAGGTTCATTGTGCTGACTGGAGCATTATACGGACAAGTAGCATTGGTACACACTGTTTGAGAAAGCCTCAAGAAAAGAAAAATCAATGTAAGAGACTTACACAGTCTCTGTCATTTCCTAGAAATAAAAAATGCCAGATAAGGCATTATTTGGTCAGGGGAACCACAATCCACTTACTTACTTGTGTAGGCCCTTTATTAGTATGTCGTTTAGTTTAAATGAACACGCACTAGTTGTGCCTTATTTAGCTTGCATGACAATTGCCCATGGATGCTGAAGGTTTTGTGTTGTCCTTTCTCCTTTCTGTTTTACTTTCCACCCACTGACTACTCTAAACTGCTTTCCCTTGTTTCCTGCAATTTTATTGCCCCTGCCAATCCAGCCAGGCTTGTTACTCCTGCTGCTCTTTTTCCACTGCCTTATCTGGTTGCCAGCAGGAATAGTAAGAACGTAGGAGAAAAGAAATGACATTACTGCTGTTACTGTCTTCTCTGTGTAGCTTCAGCATGACCCATGGATGTTATCATAGTGAAAGTTCCATTAACCATCAAGCACCATGAGCTATTTTATGATCCCAGTGTCTGTACAGTTATTTCTTGTGGAGGCTTCAGGTAAATAGCTGAAGATCTGTTTCAAAGATTTTATTACTTGGGTAGAACAGAATACTTCTTTCTTTAGAGATTTTCTTGAAAATCTTTGTAACATTAAGCCTGTGTACTCTGTTCCATTTCATGCAATTTTGATGCCAAATGGGACAGATTTTGCAAAATGATGGACTCTGGTAACCTGAATTCTCTTTGCTCTATTCCTTGCTTTACATAGGAAAGGTCAGTACTAGTAT
>JBCJKH010082752.1:0-20757 GCA_039877255.1 Loriculus beryllinus
CTTTCTCGGCTGAGCAGCAGTCTTCAGCACGAACGTTTGAACTCTGTTCCCACAGAGAAAGAGCTAGGGGAGAAATCTAATGCTGAACAGATGCAGTACCATGCGAGCTTTAAAACGGTGCTACCCACATAGCTCTCGCTCCGCGCCGAGCTTGCCGTCTCTTGCTGGGGAGAGAAATAGGTGTTCGTTTTTCGCTTCTGTGAAGTCGTTTGGGCTCCCCCCCGTCCGCTGTTTCTCCTTCTGGTTGTGGCTTTCCCGTAGTTTATTCCAAGTTTGTTTTGCAGTTCTTCTGCCACGTAGCTCTTAACTGTTGGTTAATTTGCCAACAGGCAGCATAGACAAGTACCCGACTGCACAGTCACAATTACTCTGCCATGTGCAGAGCCTAGCGGTGTAAATACAGCCAGGGACAGGCTCTGTGTCTCGTGTAATTCCTCCCTCAAAAAGAAAAAGCCACCTTGATTTCTTACATTGCTCGTTTATTGCAGGGTTTAATAAGTGTTGAAATAAAACAATATTGCCACCTTAAACGTCAGTCGGTCATCCTCACCTGAGGAAAGTTTTTGGGGAAAGCGTTCTGCTGTTTCATACCTGATGGAGTCAGAGGGAGGCAATACATTTCTCACTCATTCTTCCAGATTTTGTTTGGTTTGGAAGAAGGTTCGAACATGTGGTTGTTGTTGCAGTAATTATTAATATCTGTAAAGCTATTAAAGGTAACTTGTGTGCTAAACTTGAAAAGGCAGCTGCATCAGTGCTGGCTGTACTCTGCGTCATTTAAAGTTACATGAAATGGGTTTTAAGGTTTTAATCACCTTTTGCACCTGCGAATGATAAAAGCAACGATTGAAGAATTATCTTAGGCAGTTGCATATTTCTGAGGTTGCAAGTCACGCCATTTGTTTTGCACAGATCAGAATAGGTGATGTGGTTAAAAGCTTATCGAAGAGAACTCCGTGCTGACAAGGGATCTCAAACCAAAGATTGATTTCTTCACTGTTGGTCTGCTTTGTCATTTCCCTTGTTGATTTAGTTGTGTCTGAGTTGTGATGGGTGCATAAAATAAATGCTTTATCGTACCTAGAATACTTTCTTACATGGATGAGGAAGAAAATTGTAGGTGCTAAGTTCTATGAAAACATAAGACACCCGAGAAATCATTCCTTCCTGAAGTTTACTTAACCATAAGCCAAGAGCAAAGATTATGCCTGTGCCTGCTACCCTGTGTGCATGAATTACACATATGCAAGGGTCTGCTTTTCTGCAGGTTGATTGTGCTGGCACTGAACCTTAAAAGTGGGAACATTTCTGAGTTAATTCTTTAAGGCATTACATTATGCTGGCTCTCTTTTAAATGTTTGTTTCTGCAGTAATTTTTCTGGCCTCTTGAGTTTTCATCTTTACTGTCTTTTTCCAGTTACACAGTCTCAAAATCCTTAGCATAGCCATTAACCTTAGGGTTACATTTTATCTCTTGACTAAAGCGTAATGGCACCACATTTATTAGAAAAAAAATAAAAAAATAGAGGCTTAAGACCAAAAAATAAGTGAGAAGATCTTTCATATTTGTCTTCACAGTGGCAAGTCAGATAATGCTAACAGTGAGGTTGCTTGGAGGCTCAGGAGTCATAAGGGAGCTAGAATACTTTGGGGAGGTAGCTCAGCAGCAGCTGTGGCTCTGCCGCAGCGGTTTGGTATTTTAGAGCTGAAATACTTTAATTTCCCATCGTTTCAGTGAGGTCCCAGTTAATATTTGTGAAGTTCAGTGACTGAGGAATGTTCTCTGACCACAGGGTTTTAAAATTGAACATTCAGGAAAAAAAGAGAACTCCCAAAGGAAATGTCCCTGTGGGAAGACAATGCTCAGGCTCACAGCACAGTCAAGTTGTAATGATACTTGAAAACCTGCATGAACATGTTTTTTTGTAGTATTTCTTAGTATTAGAAATGTAATAGTTTTGCAGTCAGATTGCAGTGAAGATTTTACTTGACTATATTGAGAATTGACTGTAAGTTACAAAAACTGCTCTGTGCCTTTGGGTTTGGTTTTTATTTTTTTTAATACCTGAAAAGTGTGGGTTTTTACCAGCTTAATCCTTGGGTAATTTGCAAAGCAAAATTGCCATGGCTGTCTTTATTGGTGTGTCTTGTGATGCTGCCTTTGGCAACACACATGGAAAAATAAAGGAGTCTGTACTGCGAGTCTATGATCAAGGTGCAATTTTGGAATTACTTCTGAGTTTGTACACTTTGTCAGAACTAATAATTAACTTGGTAAGAGCCAGTATTTCGGGTGCTACGTCCCTGCTGTTTTAGAGTTCACCACTGTTCAAGCCCCACATTATTTTCTCAGACAAAAGGTTCCTGCCCGTTGGAGTGAATGTTTTAATTCACGTTAAGGGTGCACAAGCACCCTGTTCATAAAGCTGGAGAGCTCACAGATTGTGAGTGTTTCTCATACTGCCATATGCATCCACAAATGCTCTTTTGAGGATGCTTAGCTTAAAATTACAGGTGGTACTGACTTCATACCTGGGAGATCGCTTTGTCTCTAGTGGAGTAAGATTAGGAGTTGTATTACTCCAAATATAGCATGACTTAAAAATAGAAGTAAGTCAAGTAGAAAAGCTGCAGATGTGTGTTCCAGTTGTCTTAAATTTCATAAACTGAGAATGAAACCTGGAATTGAAAATAAAGTACTAAAAATGTCATACACATCTTCAAACCAGTACAACCCCTGAAATGGGTAGGCAGCAAAGGAAGGGCCAATTTAAGGGCAGAGTGAAAGCAAGCTGAAGGAATACAGCAGCCTAATCATTTCTGTGTGGAAGCTGTCCTTCCTAACTAGTGTACAGCCAGAAAAAGTCACAGCCTTTGTGGAGATACGCGGATCAGTATCTGATGAAATAACTTGAAACCTTCCTATGTTCCTGAGGTGCCCAAACCCTGTGTTTTTCAATTGTGTTTTTCATAGCAAGAAATCTGTATTGGCATCATGTTGGTTTTATTATCTTCTTGCTGACCATGCAGAAGCTGCATGTACATTATATTGAGGGAAGTAGTATCATATCAGAGAGAAGGATTTTCCTTTGGAAGTGGGCAAATTCTTCCAGCTCTTGCTCTTTATTGGAGAGGGAAGTCAAAAAAGGTCAGCAGTTCTTGTTTCTTGGTTTTCTTCTCAAAACCAGGGCTGGGAAACAACATCTTGTGCAAATAGTTCCAGCCTTGCATCATGGCCAGAGGTAGAGAGCCTGCAGATGTTGCTCCATCATAACTTATGCTCTGTACTTTTCTCAGCTAGAAATTCTTATGGAAATAATAGAAAAGGAGTTGTGATTTTAGCTGTGGGTGCTGCCTAACCAGAATCTCTTCCTGGGGCTCACTACTTTCCCTGTTCTTGTATTCCATGACACACACATATTGTGTCTTCCTTGGCAGGAATCAAATGTTTCCCAGTCTGTCATAAATTGTATAAATATTCTGCCTTGAATTTTCACTCCAAAAGAAATTTGAAAAGGACAAACAAGAATAAAATGTATGCTGTAAATGCTCTTTCAAGTGGTTGTGAGAGAGGGAAGTAAACTGCTGGGGTAAGTCCAATAGCTTAAAAATGGTTTTAATGCGTTGAGTTGGAAAATATTTTGTCTTCCCTGCAAATGCAATAATATCTTCAGATCAGATAAATTGTTATGAGGCACTTTTATCCTTGGCTTTAATACAGCATTTAAATAGCAGGAAAATCAATTGTGATGTTCTTTATAGTTCATCTCCTTTCTCTTTCACTTTTCCTATAGGTGAAATAACAATGGATGCAATATTAGCCCGGTTGAAGCAGCTCAGTGCTGATGAGCTTAGACAAGAAATAATAAGAGCAGGACTGAAATGTGGGCCCATTACCTCAACCACCAGGTTTATTTTTGAAAAGAAATTGGCTCAGGCATTGTTGGAGCAGCAAGGAGCTCAGGGGGAAAAAGGATCTGCTGTGTCAGGAGAGGCTGCTGGAAATGTCCCATTTGACAGCAGCCAGGCAGAAGCACAGGCGGCTTTGAAAACCACAGCGGTGAATCACAATGGTCATGGAAGTGTTCCTGAAGAGGTGGACTTCGGGTACTGTGTAGGTTTGAACCCTCCAGAAGAAGATGTGATGCATGTGAATGGTTCATCTCCAGCCTGTGGAGCAGGATGTGTTGATTCACAAATTAGTACTCCGACACCATCCAGAGATCCTCCACTGTTCTATGGGGTTTGTCCTGTTTATGATGACATATTGGCAAGGAACGGTAAATAGTAATTTATTTTATTTCCAATGATAATAATTTTATAATGATGTCTAAATTTTTTTTATATTATGAATGATATGAACACCACTGTATTAGTGCTTTAAGCGTTACTTATTTTTTGTTTCTGTAAGTAGTATTTATTGGATCTTCTGAGGCACAGGAACAGCTGTAAGGCATCCCAGGTGTTCTGCTGTAATGATTGATACACATGCAGTCCTCTACTCTGTGTAGCTCAGATGAAGAAAGTAATTTCCTACTGCTGCTTTCATACCATTCTGTGCCTTTAATTCCTCTCAAGAATAAAAAGTAATCCTGCAAATAAACCCATATTTATACTGTTGTCAGTTGAAGCTTAAATGATGTAACAGATTTCATGTATTCCTTTCTATGTTAATGCCAGATGGTATCTAGAAACATCAGTCTTTCTTCACATTTTATTGATGAATACTGCAATAAAGAATTGCTATATTACATAGTGGCAGAGTTACAGTAGAGATTGTTTACTCTGAGACAATAGTATTCTTTCTCATGAACAGTATATTCAGAATTCTTAATTTGTAGAAATTAATGTTAATGCAAAAGGAGAGGAGGAAGGATTTGCTTAATGTCTAAGGTTCTGTGTAGAGGTCTTAAAATTGTGACAGTGGGTCACTTACATAGTTGATTTTTCTGAACGAGAGAACATGAAAGGCAGTGCAGGGTGAATAAGCTGTGAGTTTGCTTTTCAGTGTGGATGTGAGATATTTGCTTGTTGAAGCTAGCCCATCTGTTTAAAAAGATGGTTGGATACGGACTGATACGAACGGGTGAACACTGTCCATGTATTACCTGGTCTTAGCTGGAGTGTGTGAAATTCTTCTACTTGGTTTTCAAGAGAGAAAAATTAAAAGAACTTTTGATTCTTATGCCACATTTGCTGGAGAAAACAATTGGAGACCGAAGCCGGGAGGGTAGTCTTGAGAATTTTGGTACCTGTTTCTAGGAACAAATCTGAGATTATTAAAATAACTTTGATTGTACTTTATTGCAGAGAGAATACATGTTTATGAAGATAAAAAGGAAGCTCTTCAAGCTGTTAAGATGATTAAGGGTTCCCGTTTTAAAGCTTTTTCAAACAGAGAGGATGCTGAGAAATTTGCTAAGGGAATCTGTGATTATTTCCCATCTCCAAGCAAGTCCTCTTCATGTCTGTCTCCAGTGAAAATGGGATCATTTAGCAGAGGTGAGGCCATTTGTCTGTGAACAGTAGATGCAATATGGAGTCTGTAATTTTTTTAATAGAAGAAGCAACAACTTAGTACCCAATATACTAATAATAGAAGAAAATTTGAAGGGTGATGTATCTTAATAAATTGAAATCCCTTTAGAGTGGTGGTATTTAAGATGAGTTGGACAAATGTTAGCTCACAAGTCCAGAGCTGGCTCACTAAATAAAGTTACTGTCTGACAACCACTGTTTTCATGTTTTGGGTTTGTTTTGGGTTTGTTTTTTTTTCTGTGAAATAAGTTAGAAACAAGCAATAAAAAGCATATTTTAGTTTTTAAATCAGAATCTGGTTTTAGTTCTGTGTAAAGTGGTGCTGTCACTGGAGAAGCCATCCTTAAAGTTACCTGATGCTTTTCCAAGAATGGAGCACCAAAGTTTATGTGCAGAAATAAAAAATGCAGCAGAGTATGTTGGAAGCTTGTAATTCCATTTCTGAAGGGCTGCCATAGAAGTAGAGCAGAGCCCAGGAATCAATGGAAAGACTGCTTTTTGAGTTTAAAAGCATAAGGTTTAAAAAGCTTTAAAAGCATGTATGGTTTCTGTGGCTTGTTATGATGAAGTAAACTGGGTACTTTTAAAAGCAGCTGTCATTGGTTTGGTTTGCATGGATTTTACACTAAAAAATCTTGCTCCTCTTCTAAAGCTGACATGTTGGTAATGGCCTGCATAGATACATTGCTTTATAGTGTGTGGTTATATTTGGTAGGATTTGATTTTACTCATGGACATCAGGATTTTCAGGCTTAGTGAGATGCTAATAAAAGTGCTCAGTATATTAAAACCACTTTATTTTTGAGTAACTTTGTAAGTCCAGAAATAAAATGGTGAACACAATCTTATTTCCCAGTGTACCTGGCAGTGAGATTGAAAGCACTCAGGAGCCACAGCACTGCAAAAATAATTTTACTATTCAAAACATTCTTATTCCTTGTTGAATTTTGATTGGGAATTGTAAATGATGAAGTTTACAAGTCCCTGTTAAAATCTGAGATCGTTTTCCAGGATGATTGTCATGTTCTGCCTCCCTCCCTGTTACTAACTACCAGTACTTTTGAATGTCTTGTCATTGACCTCATTTTTTTTACTCCGGTACATTAAAGATGAAAAGGTAATACATTTTGTAGGTTAAAACCTTGTTTTTGTGACCTGCTTATGAAAATAGCCATCCCTGAGAAGAATGCATCTAGAAACATGTTACTTGTGTTTTGATAGATGGCTTATGCTCTCCTGAGACCGAAACTGTTAATAAGGAGAGAGCCAACAGCTACAAAAGTCCCCGTACTCAAGATCTTACTGCTAAACTTCGGGCAGCTGTTGAGAAGGGAGATACAGCAACATTTTCAGATCTTATTTGGAGTAACCCTCGCTACCTGATTGGGTCAGGAGACAATCCTACAGTTGTACAGGTAAAAAACTAAAGTCAAAACAGGCAAGTTGTAATTCAGTGATTTAGCCTTGAGGCCTGACGAGCAGAGCTGGAAGGAATGATGTTTCCTATTCTTCCTTCAGGATACCTTGTGCAAAGTTTCTCAGTGCTTGTTGATAATACCTGGAAGCTGAGAGAAACATGGCAGTTGTCTGTCTTGTCTATGTCCCCCATCACAACTGAGAGTTCGCTTTGCTCCAGAAGAGCTGCAGTAAAGTAACTGAGTGTGCAGTTCTTCAGGGGAAGAGCGGTTTTATCCAGTAGAGAAAGAACAGTCTTGTTTTCATGTAGTATTACCTTCTCTGAACAATTCCAGTCTTTTTGAAATAGGATGATTTTAAGGAACAGGTGGTTCATCAGGTATTCCTAAAGCACTGCTTACCTTGCACCACCATCAGATTTCAAACCATGCTCTGCATCTAAAATCCATGTACAAGGTGCCATTTAGCAGACACTGACAACATTACTTTAACAAATTACTTCCATCAGACCAGCTTTGTGAAGCTGTTGAACTTTTGTATGTAATAGAATACAGAAAACTGAATTTTGGATATATACATACATGGCCCCCTTTTTCCTGCTCTTTTTACACACTGAACTTCCGATCTCCTTTTTATTATTTGATCTCTTAATATACCTCCTTTGCCACATTTTTGCCTAAATTTAAAGAACTGCCGTGTTCTTATACTACAGCTAAGTACAAGAATATTGTTGTTAATTGTAAGAATAATGTGGGTATAAAGATGCGTAAGTCTTTATCATGTAATTTGCTGCAGTTTGGGATGTTTATATACTGGTTTGTAATCATCTTTTCCTAATAAAATCTAAAGAAACAAAAATCTTAACTATAAGACTGTGGGAATCTTTGTATTTCCACTGTTAAATCAGGTACGTGTGTGGGCTTAAGAAAGCTGTTTAGATCTCAGTTCATTCTAATGTTTGGTTGGTTTGTGTTTCAGGAAGGGTGTCGATACAATGTCATGCACGTTGCTGCCAAGGAGAATCAAGCTGGTATCTGCCAGTTATTACTGGACACTTTGGAAAATCCTGAATTTATGAGGCTTATGTATCCAGATGATAATGATGTCATGTTGAAGAATCGCATCCAGTATATTGTTGATCTTTACCTTAATACACCAGATAAAGTGGTAAGGTTGGAATGTTTGACAATTTCTTATTATTACAGAAACAACTGGAAGGTGTTAAGGATGTGTAAGGGGGAAAATAGAAGGGGACACTTCTAGCAAAATGAGCTATTAATGAGTTTTGTGTGTCTTAATAATCATTATTCTGTAGTGTGGTAGGAAAAGATGTATTAAGAGCCCTGATAATAAAAGTCATGATATTTATTTGCTTATCTAGTCTGAAAGTAAAATATGTAGGATTGCCTTTATCATGTTTACAGATGCATGTGAATTTTCCCTTTTCACTGCAGGGATTTGATACTCCATTGCATTTTGCCTGTAAGTTTGGGAATTTGGACGTTGTTAATGTGCTTACCTCACACCCAGCTATAGTGAAAAATCCAAGGAACAAATATGATCAAACTCCAGCAGAAGTGAGTCTCTCCTTGTCCACACAAAGCCAAAGATGTTATGCCTGATCGATATTTTTCAAGTTCAGACATTTGCTAACTCCTGTAGACAGAGGCTTGTTGTAAGACACTGGTGTCATGATAAGAGTGTAAATCTTTGGAACATTAAAAATAGTTTATGTTGATTGTATCTTGGGTGAAGTTTGAGGTTTTATGATTCACTGCCTTTTCTTTGCAGTATCCATTTTATGGATGTGGCTGTATTGAGTGGTTTGTTCTATTATGGATTAGAAGTCCTGGATGGTAGAGGCCAGTAATGTGACTATTCAAAAAGCGCATGCATTTCAGCTGTTTTGAGATTGATGTCTTCTGCTTTACTAACAACTAAAATTATATTAACAGGTAGTTTGTGAAAGAAGCAAGAATAAATCTGCGGAATTGAAAGAAAAATTAAGAGAGTACTTGAAAGGTCTGTATGCAGGGTTTTATCCTCTATCAGGCATGTGTTCTGGCTCTTTGCTGTCTTCTCTTTGCTTTCTGTAGCAGCATTCGTGTTCATAAATGGTGGTAGTGTACAGTGCTGTGAGCACCAAAGAGAAACTGACAAGGACCAGAAAACTTTTTGTCTTTCAAATTGCACGGGCAGCACTCTTGCTGTATGAGCTCTGTAATGTAGGCATGGCCCTTCTTTTATTCAGCAAGCCTGAAGCAGAAAGTTTAATCTAAAAGCAAACAAAAGGCCTTTGCAGAGCAAGAGATTTGTGTCATGTTGGGGACTTGTGTAATTTCTTTGACATAGAACTTTTCATTGTTTAGTCACATGTGGGTTAGGTGTTTGCAAAAGGAGGCTGTGAAATTCATTGAAGGATCCCTTAGGGAAGGGAGACATGCATCGATGCAGGTATTGCTGTATTTGAGGTAGAAGGGAGCCTGTACTAAAATAGTCTGTAAGCAGGCAATAAATACTGAAACAGGGAGCGTGAATTGCAAGTAGTTTTGCTAATGCAATCAGTTCAGATGGTTAAATATATGGTGTATTGATACTGTAGGAAGAAGCAGGAGGCTGATGTAACACAGACTTCTTGAGAGAGCTTTGTATTGTTTATTTTAGGCCGATACTATGTACCGCTCCTGAGAGCAGATGACAATTCCTCAGCTCCTGTAATTGGTGCTCCTTGGTCACCTGATCAGATAGATGACAGCCCCCAGAGAACTTTACCTAAATACATGGGCAGCCCCAAAGATCCGGTGTTGTCCATTAGAGCTTATGCAGGCCCCATGAGTCCTTCAAAGGTAAGGAGACAACTTCATATGATGATAATGCCTATTTTTTTAACCTTTTTGTTCATAAGGAATCAAGTAGTAGGTGTTGGGGTAGTTTTTGAGAAGTATTGATTGTATAGTAAGAAAGCAAAACCTTTCGTTTTCAGGAGGGATACTTTGATACCAGTTAAATGTATTATAGATATTTCTTAGACTCATTTGTTTAATGTGAACATGTTGGAAGTATGACAGCTGGAGAAAGGGTAAATAAATACAACTGAGGACTTTGTTCGATGCTTGAATTCTTCAGGATGGAGTTTTATCAAAATGCTTAATGCTTTTTCTTCCAAATACACTGCTGGTCAATTTTCTGCTCACTTGACAAAAATACAAATTTATTTTATGCTATGAAAACCTTCACCTGGGGTATAAACAGTGAATTGTTTTGATTGCTGATAGATACTTTTCATGTATGAATGTAAATCTTGGTTGTCGATGATTTTTGCCATATAGTTTGTTAAGTTTACAGAAATCTGAGACTTTATTCACTACAGGAGTTAAAATTCAAACTTCAAAATAGAGAGCAAGAATATACTCCTAATAATTATAACGTGTGTGTGGAATTAAATATTTCCATATGAAAATCTCAACTTCGCGTGCTAGACAGTCCATTATAGTGACATGGCAAAATAAGGCATTCTGTTTTGTGCTGCACACAAATTAAAACCAGGCAAACTTGGTATCTGTGCAGTTTACTTTAAGATGGTTGTACATTACGATCTTTACTACTTTAATAAGCAGCGATGAGATTAAAGTAGCCAGTAATACCAGGAGCGGTCACTTTAGGTCCGATGTGAGACTCTTCATATCCAGAGCTGAGCAATACTTGTGGTAGAACTTGAGTTGTTCACGTGTAGAGAGCAAACAGGTAAAGGCCTTCTAAAGCTAAGGGTAGGCATTCACCCAGCACTGAGGCAGCTTCGTGTCCTGAGGTAGGATTTATAATGATTTCTGTTTTTTAAAGGCTGAAGAATTTCGCAGGCTTTGGAAGAATCCGCCTCGAGAAAGAGCTGGCTTCTTTCACAATGTCAGGAAATCTGATCTGGAGAGAGGTGTTGAAAGAGTTGGAAGGTATCTAAGAGACTATCAGTATTAAAAAATAGCAGTAGAGCAATTAAAAGCAAAAGACTTGTGCTGAGAGTACAGTTGTTACTGAACAGTATCTTGGTACAAAAGGGGCTGGCAGAAACACTGTGTAAAGTGTAGGCTGGTTGGATTTTTACTGTATTTTTGTGTAAACAGTATTGCTAAAAATGAGACCTGGCTTTCTTAGCTTTCAAAGAAAGATTTTAACTGTTACTGAGGTTATCTATAGAATACTTTTCTCAAACATTTACTTGCCTAATTTGTGAGAAGATCTACAGTTAGGCATAGCCTGCTTCTGCAAAATGGAGGAACTGTTAAAAAGATAGCAGGGTGAAAAGACCCTGATGCAAACGTGCTGCTTTATAAAAGCTGTGTGTTGTGGTGAGTGTCCTTGCTGGTAAAATAACTGTATCAGTAATGTATGGAAAAAATATACTGTAGTGAAAGCTAATCAGGTTTCTGCCTTTACAATAACCCCTCACTTCCTCCTGCCTCCCCCTAGTCCCAAATAGAAAAGGCTACTGAATGCAGTATCATTGAGATTATGCTTGCATCAGTGGGGATTCATCTCTATCTGATGCCTACATAAAGTCAGCATAGAAATAGCAATGTTTATGATGCTGTCAGAATAGTACAGTGACATTTGGAAGTGGTTACATTAGACAAAAGAGATGGTGCTGTGTTTGCTGTGGATGTGTGTGTGGCTGTTGCAGAAGTGTGTTGCATCGTTGCGTGTTTGTACTTGTTAATAGCTGATAATGTGCTCAGAAAAGTTATTGTCAAACTGATATTTATGTCTTCACAAATGATTCGTTTTATTTTATTTATTGCAGGGAGTTAGCTCATGAGCTGGGGTTCCCGTGGGTTGAATACTGGGAATTTCTGGGCTGTTTTGTTGATCTGTCTTCCCAGGAGGGGTTGAGAAAATTAGAAGAGTACCTGAGTCATCGGGAAATGAGCGAAAAGGCTCAGCAGGAAACAGGGGAAAATGAAACCTGCAATAGATACAAAACTCCACACCCTTCTGGTAAGAAAAGGGCAAATGCTACAAACAACAGTTTGTGCCTAGGGAGGAGAGGGAGAGAAAAGCTTGGTGCCCAGGGGAAGTAGTATTCACCTGTTGTGGTTGCTGTTATTAATCTGTTGTGCAAACAGCCTGATTACAGCATTGACAAAGTAGCTACCAGCACTGTGAGCGTAGAAAAATTGGAGCAGACCTCATTAGGTATTCCTTATCTGTCTTGTAAAGTAATTGCATTTGATTGTAGCTCCCAAATGAAATTCCTATAAGAAAACCTTTCTCTTCAGTGTGTTTTTACCCAGAGCATTTGGGAATTTATCTTACAGAGTTTTGTAATCTACAGATACAGAATATACAACTACAGAATAAATAACTTTTTAAAATAAAAGGATAATTCTTTACAGTTAGGGGTGAAAGACAAAATGAACAACCTGGGAAAGCTTTTATACCTTCTTAGACGACTGTTTGCTGTGTGTTCATGAGAGGAGCACATCGGTCCCAAATCTTTGTGCTGCCTTCTCTCCTGTGGGATTACAGATTCAAAGGGGCTCTGGTACTGGGATACACCTGACCTGACACCCTGAAGGACAGTTCATAGCCTAGTCATAAGCCTTTGTGCTTTGGAAGAGATGAAAACTTGAGCAATATTCTCTTACCCTATTCTGCTTTATCCTGATTTTATCCTTTGTTACTGGTTAATGACTGAAGTAGGAAGTGTAGGAAATACAGCTCTCAAGTGACTGGGATATAAAAGGTTATTTGCAAAAAAGATTCAGCCATAATGTTGTCATTTTATATTTGTAGCTCAGTTCATGGTGCTGCCTAAATACAGGTAGAGAGGGCTTCAATCATTAGAATAAGGCACAAAGATTGCATTCTGTTTAAAGCCTTTTCATGTGTTGCTCTTATTACAACTGTTTGCAGGCAGGAGTAAAAAGTGCTGCAATTCTATTTCTGTTGGAGCGTTTCTGGATGATGACGATGATGATGATGACATGAGCTTAGAAGAAATTAAAAACAGGCAAAATGCAGCACGGAATATCAGCCAGCCTCTCATGTCCAAAGAACCCAGCATTGACGCCATCGGAGATGCCGAGTGTGACATCTTGTCCATGGGGCGTACAGTAAACATCATCGAAACATCAGTTCACCCCAGGCACTACGAAAACGCAGCTTCTTCCAGCAAAAATGGGTTTTGTAATCCTGTGTCCAGTGAAAGGATCATCAGTGACAGAAAGCATTTGCATGATGGAGAAGAATGCCTTGTAGCGCCTGTTTGCAATTTGATGTCAGAATTTGAAAGCCTGTCATTCCAAGAACAAGGGGTTCCCAGAGAATCAAATAAAATCACTGCAAAAACTCAGAATGAGAGAATTCTGGCTGAAGGAACAAGTCAGATGAGAATATCCAAGGACTATCTGGATAAGGCCTGCTATGCGGTTTCACTGGCAAGTTCTTCTGAGCCAAGTGTTACAGGCAAACCTGCAGAGACCAAGTTAAGGACAGAACACAGAATAACACTTGAAAAGGACAGACAGTCCAGGGAAGCTGGAATTCAGGCTAATGAGGCACAACATCAAGAACTTTCTTCCCAGAAATTTCTCTCAAAGACTTCACCCACAAATGACAATTCCAAGATATTCCTGTTTGGGTAAGAGCTGTCTTTTTTAACGCTTATTTGCCCTTCGGTTATTTTGTAGTTAGGGTTATTATGTATGCAAAACAAGATGCTTTTTGTAATACCACTGACAGCCAGGCTGAGGTGATGTGATACTTAGCAACAGTAGCTGCAGTCAGCCTTGAATGATCTTGAAGTGGTTCAATGCCAGTACAGGGCCATAAGGTTCCCTTGCAACTGGAATACTGTATCTAAAACAGGAGGGAAAAGGAAGAGAAGTCTTTGTTTCCAAGTCAGTTTCAGTTAACTTTGCTCTTTACCATTTACTCATCTCTTGGGATGTCCTCAGATTAATTTTTCAGGTTTTATTTTATAGGGCTGCTGTGTCAATTGTGGGGGGGCCTGTTGGAAAATTCACAAACTCTGCTTATGGGTGATTTGTCTGCTTACATCATAAAGAAATGTTTTGGGATTGGGATGTTTCATTGCCAGAACAAACATGGTTCCCTTTTCAGCCAGTTCTGTTTATATTCCAGGGAGCAGCCCTCAAAGCTGGACAGTGATGTCTTAGCAGCAATAGAAGCAGTAGAGGTTGATCCACAGAAATACCCAACAGTCTACAAATGGAAACATGCGGTGCAGTCGTACTCTTCATCTGACAGGCAAAGGTATTTCTGATGAGCTGGAACAAGGTTTTTAGCAGAACACAATGAATAGCTGGAATTTCACAGCTATTTGATATGTATATTTTATATTTTATTAGCTTGTTGCTTACAAAAATCTGGTTTAAAATACTTGACTATACTTAATGTGTTTCTGAAAGTAATCCCCAAGCCTTTTTGGCTGGTGTCTTTTAATAAGGTAAGTTTATTTGGTGCTGCAGTCAAATTCCTTCCATTACCCTGCACTTCCAGATGGCTTCATCACAGCTATACAGACAGTTCAATTGTGTTTGCTGATTTATTGCTAAATGCTTGGGTCCTTCATTGGTCTTAATGGTAGTTGTAATGTCAGTTGGTTACTCGCCCCTGTTGTGGATGCAGGACAAGAGGATTGTGTTGCCCTGAGGCACTCAGGGTGTGCAGAACAATGTTAATATCTGCAGGCATGTTTTTATCAGCTTTTGTTTTTACCTCTACTTACACCCTGCTACCCCAGTCCAAAGGAATTGTTAGTGTGAACAATGGTTTGTGTTAAGCTTTTGTGTAAAGCATGTCGTGTTTTGCTACACAAAGGATAGAAGCATTTGTTGGGACACCTGAAGACGTACAGCTCATATGTTTTACATTGAATGCTGTTGCTTTTGGGGACTCAAAGGGACAATTTTTGTATAGGTGGCTTCTTCTGATAATTGCAGTAATGTTTATTTCTACTGTGACAGACGTTGGTTGATGCAGTGTCCTTGGAACACTGCTGAAAGGCAAATTCTCTCATCTCCCAGTTTTTGTGACTCTTTTTGAAAGAAATAGGCTAATTGTCAGGCTTTTTTTCATTCTCATTCTATTGGCTGAAAGGTCCAGGGTGTTCTTCTAAAGAGCTAAAATTGAACATGAGGTTTTTAGATGTAATCACTGTTCTACTGCATAAGTAAAAATGATTACTGTAATTATTTGACAGTGTCATGGCTTGCTCTGCCACTGCAAAAAAGCAGTGCAGTTGCGCACTGGGTCACTTTCTGTTTAGGTGTGTAGGATTTTGCCTGCAAAAATCAGACCAAAGCAGTAGGTCTGTCAGAAGAAAACTGCTTTCAAAAGGTGTGAAGTACCTGGGTAGGCCTCATTCTTCCAGCGCTGGGGGTGGGTGGGCTGAGGTTCATTTATTAATTTTAAAACCCCTTTTAAAATATCTTCAGCTTATCCCATGTTTTCTGGAGTGGCTCAGCTGAAGAAATTGTCTCACATAGGACAAACAGCTGCTAGAATCAACCCTTGGTCATTCTGCCTTGCTTAAGATAATAAGATTTAGAGGAAAAGGAATGTTTTTGAAAGAGAAGGGGTTTTAGTTTAACAGAGGAAATACTTTGCCCTGTTTTCAGTGCAGTTGTAGATGCTAGTGCTCACTGAGTTAAGAAAATATCTGACACTTGCTATATATAAAAATGGTGTGACTGCTGCGGCACCCAAACACAGATTGGTTTTGGAGAGGTGATGGGGAAATCACACTCAACCCCAGCAGCCTCTGCAGCACCTACCAAGGTCAGGTCAGCTTTGATGTGGGTGTCCTCTTCTTAAGGGGGCATTGTGCTAGAGCTGCCCATGTGCTCCACAGGCACATGACAGATGACAGGCAGATGACTTCTTACTGATGAGACAACATGTCCACATGTCATCTGCTGTACTGGCGCTGTTTTCTTCTCAGACCTGTCTGACCAGTTATGATTTGTTTCTGCTGGTGCCTTATTTCTAAGCTCTACAAGTGATGCTGAGTAAAGAAAGTTGCTACTCTCCTTAATGCAGTTTTCTTAACAAAATGACTTCTTGTTTCTTTCAGTTGGCCAAGTCCAGCACTGAAGGCAAGATTCAAGTCCCAGACTGTCACTGCTGGCCTTCCAGGTGCTTTTGTGTATCCCAGTTCAGGAAGAAATAGTCCTATGACAGGAAGTCCAGGAAAATACAGCAACGCGGCCTCATTCTCTCCAGATCCCGGGAGTCCCGGGCGCTACAGCCCAGCTTGTGTCAACCACGCTCTGCTGAAGCTGCGCTACTTTTCAGAGCCTCCTGCCCGCTAAAACACAACTCATCTTCCTGGGACTTCGGTTGTATTTTCTTGGTTAGAGTGGAGGAAATACTACAATGTTACTAAAGTGACATGAGGTTTGTACTTGGCTATTTATTTTTCCTCAATTGAGGACAACTGTATGTTAAAAAAAAAGAAGAATCTATGTCTTTATGCCATATAGGAGATAGATTACTGGTGATGCGCGAGTAGAAACAGTGCAGTTGTCCAGTAGCTGTGAATTAACCCTTGTTGCCAGTGAAGCAGTGCCCAAACCTTCACCTAGAAATGAACCCATCAGCCCTTAGCTGCAGAGCTGCTGCTGGGCTGGACTGGGAGAGGCACAGCCTCAGTGAACACACATCACAGGAGAGCAAAGTGAGGGCAAGAAGTAAAACGTTCTTCCACTTGCAGGAGGATGCTGGCAGAGAAGAGCCTAAAGCAAAGCCTGAGTAATTAAATGACAACATTCCAGTGCTGAGTAGGGATGTGAAACCCTGTGCATGAACAACAGTGAGTGGTCACAGCCAGGGGTTTGGTCTAGACAGTTGGACACATATACACACACACACACACTTGTATAGATGGTGTAGCTATGCACAACTTTATGCAGAAAAGTCTTTGTTCTGAAGCTGTTAAAACCACCATGATACGCCAAGTGCTTTGTCAGCAGGGCACTAGAGATCACTGGTATGCCTTTACATCTTAGCTTGAAGATTAGAAAAATAAAGATTAGCTGTTTTTTCCCACAGAAGCTTCTAACATTAGCAGATTTTGATAGCTGTTACACAAAAGCACATCAGCAATAATTACAGCAAATTTACCAGCAGGGCACCATAATGGTCTAGTTTGTCCTCTCTTGGGGTGATGGCCAGTGGCCCATAACTTATTTCCCAACTGTAAAGAGAAATAGGAATAAGGACTAAAAATCTTTTTATTGAAATGTAAGCTTTTAGGATGTCTCTGGGCTTGTGGTGATCAGTTTTTTTTACAACAGTCAATAATTCTATTCTTTAGCCTTCTATCAAACTTGTTGTGACAGTGTGGTGCCAAGACTGACAAATGCTTTTTGAAACTGAAGACAATATCCATTATCATCAAACTTAATGGTTGTAAGGTTGCTTGAAAATCAAGGTTTTAAGTGTTGACAGCTCAAGGTAAAGAAAAAAAGAAACCCTATCGTTACAATTTAAATCTGATCAGAAAATTGAAGTCTGCAAAGGCAATGCTGGTAAAAAGGGAAGGATTTGGAGTCACTGGTGCCACACAGTAAGTGATGGGAGGCCTTGAGCAGCTCTAAGCCAAGGATAGCACTGAAGAGACAGAATGGGGCAGCAGCAGAATTGGGGCCTGAGCCCCAACCACTGCAAGGCTGAGGCTGGACATAACGATGTGAGTCTGGAGCTCAGGCAGTGCAATGCTGGTGCAAATGCTGCCACATGGACACAAGGGCACACCCGGCAGGAGGGTCCTGATTTGGTACAGACCTAAAGAACTGCACTTAACACTCCTGCAAGCTTAATAGTGCCTTTTGTAACATATTTTTTTAATTATACTTTTGTTCTTTTAGAAGTTAAAGAAAAGTGGCATCCACTTACTATGGGCACATAGAATAGATTTTCTTCTGGGCTTTGTGAACAGAACATGTTTTAATGTCTCTCAGTTGGATTATTTGGTGCGACAGCTCTCCAAGGGGGGAGAGCATTCCTCTTAGAAATTATTATTTAAAAGATTTTTTTAAAAGCTCTTTATAATGGGTCAAGCCTATTTCCAATGAGCTGAGCATTAGAAAGAGCTACTTAACACAGCTGCCTGCTGGTCAGCGAGATGCCCTACATGGAACTAGGGTGGGAGGGGTGTGTGGGATGTCATTCTTTAAGAGACATTTTAAAACCCCACAGCCATATGCTGCTGCACTACCAGGGACATTAACTGACTCTTTTCCCAGGGTTTTCAGTCTGGTTTCTCACCACAGTAGGCTCTGTGGTCACAGACAACTTCTACAGGTCACAAATAACTTCTGTAGGTCACAAATTCCTACTGCTTTTGGGAATTTTATTTTTAATCGTTTAATAGAAACGCTGTTTTTGTTATTCTGGAGAAATGAGTCAATTGCCTGATCCCCTGCTAAAGCCAAATTCCTGGGGTGAGGGGCCACAACTGCTGTCATCCACCCTGCCCCTTCTCCAGCCATTGCCCTTTTGACAAGCTGGTTACAGAGAGGGATATGAACACTTGTACTTCTCCCCTTTTACTTGTATTATGTTTTGATTTTTGTACTATTTAAATGTATATTACTGGTATGTACATGTAGGCAGACACCACTCCCTCCCACCTTTCACTTTGTAATTTTGTTCTGGTTTGGTCAAGAGTATTTTTTTTACCTGTCTTACTAATGTGCATTAGTCTGGTTGTACTGCATCTTCTGAGGTCGTTTTTCTAACATCTACTTCAGCTGTTAAAATAAATAAATAGCCATCTATGTAGCAATTTGCTTATTCATGATTGTGCTCTTCCACACTGAGCCTGTGGTGACACTTTAAATCAGATTGATAGTGACTGAGTTGTGTTTTCTTGGCCAGAAGTTCACTTCCAAAGTTGCAAAAGCTTAGTTGTGGGATGTCATATTAAAAAGTTACCCCACTTTCTATTAGGAAATAAACAGGTAGCTACACCCCCATCATGCTGTGTTTAGTGTGGGGCGCGGTGCAGTCATTACATGGTACTTGCACAACTATATGCATTGTTTGGGTGTGTGCACAGCACCACAAGATTATGTCACTGAAAACTCAAATAGTCTTAAACTGTTTAAGAGACAGGAAGTCAGAATACTGTGAAAATTATGTTCTTAATTTTACAGTTCATACTTCCCTTTCCCCCCACCTTTAAGTGCAACTGAAGATACTGACTTCTGTACCTGTGCAACGAGGTGGTGGGTGGCCTCTGGCTGTCTGCAGGAACCTGTTACTGGGTTGTAGAAGGGCAGGTGTGGGAAGAGCTGTGTACACACACAAATAAAACTGCACAGAATATTCCACTTACTTGCTCGTGTCACTGCTCCTGTTCCATCCAGTGGGAAGGGACACAGCCCTGTCACTCCCAAGGTGCCAACATCCAAAGGGCTATGCCAGCTATGCAGCCCCCTCTGTAAATGGCTGTGCTTGCACATGTGCTTCTGGGGGTGAATAATCATTACCTCTAACAGAGATACATTTCAGCCATGTGGAGTTAAAAGGACAAAGCTGGTAATTAATGTTGTTCCCCCAGGCAATGTGGGATGCAAAGGCTGCACCCCTGGCAGGAACACAAGTCCCTGTGAAGTACTCCAGCCATGCGTTCTACCCAATTCACAGTCACAGAGCTTCAACTGGAGACAAGAAAGACAGACCAGTTATTTTATTCAAAACTTTTAAAAAGTTAATAGACAAAAACTGATAAACTCTTCTCATTGCATCAATGAGAGAGATGTCATGATGGTTTCCTCTTGCCCCCACAATCTGCATCACACGACTATCATGCTTTGTTCCCTACTAGCCCCCATTTCTTTGAACTTGTACTACCAGATAAAGTAAGCCATTAAACCACATCTTGCTAGGTCTTGCTGGGATGATGCGTCATACAGCTCTGACAGGAGCAAGTGTAGGGTCTCAACATTGCTGGTGACAAGAGAACCTGTCAAACAAGTTACTTGGGTTTGCTGTCCTGTAGCGTGTGCGCTAGCACCAAGGCAGACTATGCATATGGTGAAATTTGACATTCTGGGTATTGAGAAGTGAGACAAGTTACTGCACTGCTTCAGGTGCCCAAGGAACATTCTCCTATTGAAACTCTTCTGAGCCCCCCCTCAAAAATAAAACCCAGTTCTCAGCCACCTGTGCATTCCCGAGAACAAGCCCAGCAGGGTCAGAAGGAAGGAGCCACTTGGAGCATTCTGTCTGCATGACCTACATGGCCTTGACAAGCCACCCCACAGCTAGTCACTATTCTGGCACCAGCAGCTTGCTCCAGTACTGCTGAACCTCTGCCCTGAGCTATCACCACATGACTTCAGTGGTGGGATGTCTCTAGTCTGAAAGCAAGGGATCAACAAATGCCAATCAATGGGTGAAAGCACTAAAAAAAAGTGTCAGTACCAGAAGCACTTTCACAAAGTTGCTGCTTTCCTTTCCTTCTGTCTCACTGCTATACACTCATCCCTACATCCTTGTACAGACCAAGTTTTAGTTAAAGGCTTTATGAAATTGAAAGACATTGTACAGAATAGCAAAAGTACTTCCTGAGGATGCAGAACACTTAATTTAAGCAGAGTTAATTCTAGCACCACAGGTCTGAGGCAAATAATAGGTTTTCACCCTCTTTGCTTTATGCTTGCAACCTTCAGGCACAGTTTTACATGAGCTTGTTGGGGGCAGAGGCCCTGGCACAGGGTGCCCAGAGAAGCTGTGGCTGCCCCATCCCTGGCAGTGTTCAAGGCCAGGTTGGACACA
>JBCJKH010082756.1:0-17977 GCA_039877255.1 Loriculus beryllinus
ATGCCTGGAGCCTCCTCTTCAGCAGGCCGAACAAGCCCCAGTACCTCAGCCTCTTCTCTAATCTAATGATTCCTGTTTATCCCAAATCACAGGACACTAATTTTGTTTGCTAGATAAGAGAAAGTTAAAACACTGTTGTGACACCAGGGAGACTAATTAAGCTGTACCCAAATAGTAGGCTTGATTTAGTTACACAATTTAAGGAGCTTTTAAATTGCTCAGTCTGGTTGCTTAGCATGGAACATACTGAAGTACTAATCCTCTGGAGAAAAGGTTGAAGGGTCTCACCAATAAAGTTACCAAAAAAAAAAAAAAAAAGAAGTAGCATTTTTAGGAAATCCCAAGTCTCCAAGGAAAATGAAGCTTTCTCAGAATCGTGAAATCATGCACTGTACAGAAAAACTGAGCTCTCAGAGTTATCTGCCCAGCTGCACTCAGCTGGGGTGGGGCTGCAAATGGGAATTTCCAAAGGTATGTTAAATCAGGCTGTAACTTGAAGTTGCAGTACTCATATGCATGTTGCTGCAAGGCATATCAAAGCCATAATTCCGTGCAAGCATGTATAATTTAAATTGTGTCATTCTCAGAAAATTATTTTATGAACAATATTTCAAGCAATATCTAATTCTTCAAACAATGTATATTATAAATTCTGTTTAGATTATGAAAATATACAATATGAATTTTCTTCCCAACTTCATTAATTCTTCTTTATAATACTATACTAATGCTCCTTAAGAGTATAATCAAATACACACCAGTGTATTTGTTGGTCACTAAGAGATAATGCTAACCCTCTTCCTCAAAATAAGGAAGGCATACATAGGCAACATAGCCTAAGTATGGGAGCAGGAACTCAGACAGACCTGTTAACTGTTCCAGATGTCAGAATGATTCTGATTTTAACAGTAAACTGACATCAGTTTACAAGCTTAGCATATCATATTCCAAAAGAATAAGGACAAACCCATCTTTGTTAAGATCAGACAAATAGAAATTCTGAACTCAAAACATTATTTCAGCAGCTGCTGCACATGGACATGAATCAGAAATCCCAGAAATGGGCCTTCCAGAATCCAGTGAAGAGATACTTTCAGGACTACTATAAAGACTTCTCAGTACAAAAAGCATCATTGCATTCCTATGGTATTTATGTGATAGTATAATAATACAGGAGCAGTTTACTAACACATGGGTTATCTAATAGAGAAAAGGCCACCTGTACAAGAGATGACTAGCTAAAAAGGAGCCCCAACGCAGCTGAACCACATGCTAAGAGGCATCAGAGGCTGCATCCCCCCTACCCTCACCCCCCAAAAAACCAAACAAAACCAAAACAAAATCCCCAAACCAACACAAAACCCCCAAACCAACCCAAAACCCTGTTGGTAAGTCAAAAACCTGAATCGGTGCTGTGGGACAGTAGTGAGAATTCAGAGTTTACTGGGTACTGGAATAACAAATGACTGAGAAAGTCAAACTTACACAGTCTCTTACTGCATCACATGTTATACAGAGTAGTGGAAGTGAACAAAAAATAATCCTTGTCAATCCAGCACAGAAATAAAAATTATCTGACCAGTGAGCTGGTAACAGATTAATTCCAAGTATGTAATCAGATACGACAAATAGGCAAGGGATAATTTTATGCCATTACACAGCACTATATTGTACCCCATATCCTCTCTCTAGTAGTCATGTCTAAATTGCAGTGCTTTGGTGAAAAGTGCAAGAACAAAACCAAACCAGAGGACAAATTATGCATTGAAGGGGGAAAACTTTCTGATCTGCCATACTGACCAGTGAGCCTTGAAATGTTGATTAGTACAGTATAACTAGATGTTTCTTAAAAAAGTAATATTGCTCATTGCCAGTCTCTTTTTACACACCAAAAAATATATTTTAAATTCATACCAGAATTTGAGTTTTAAATATTAAGAAATTCTCCTATGTAAGTATATAGTCCCTCCCATAAAACTTGATACACTCCATCCTAAAAGAGCTTAGGTGTTCCTTTCTCAAATATCCTGTTTAGAAAACTTCCAGAATGTTGTTGTTTTGAAGATCAGACTGAAATCACAGTATTGATTTTACATTTTTAGGACATGAGTCACAGTACTTTAAAAGCTCCAAACCTCTGAACCCACGTAACAATGCCGGGGGTTTTTTGTAATTGTCTCTATCAGGAGAAATGAAACAGGTATTTATCTTGTCTATATTACTGTGGCTTACAGAAACCAATTACAGAGTATTGCAGGTGTATTGCTAAGAAGATACAATGCTATTTCACTACCTGTCATTTATCCCTGGACACATTTGGAAAATTTTAACAATGATCTAGAATAGAGTAACATTTCCCATTCTGCAAAATGAAGACAAGGATATATAGAGAGCTGCCTAATAGCCAGGTAGTGCATAAAGTGGTCTGTGTCTTGGGTGTTGCCAGGCACACCTTTAAAATGACTTTTGTCTGTTATCCTTGCCAGTGCCGGGGAATCTAGGGTGTTACAAGGACCATGGAGAGCCACCACCTTTGACTGGCACCAGCGAGACCTCCAATAAACTTACTATCCAAACATGCATCAGTTCCTGTCGAAGTCAACAATTCAAGGTGATTTCTTTGAAATACATTTACAAGATATTTTCAAAGACAGAAGATAGCAATATGCCAAGAGCTCTTCGTCATATTTCCCTGCCCTTTCCCCATTTATTTTTTTTAACCTTTAGGAGGTCTAAGGTCTCCCTCTGTTCCAGGTACCTAGTCCTCTCTCTGCATCCAGAGCAGTTTGGGCAAATGATAAGTGAATAATGCCAGGATACTAGGCCAAAATATGCTTGCTTCCTGCAGTTATGAGTGATAGGGTGCCCTAATTGCCCTCCATTTGATCTTTCTAAAATAGCATCCTGACAGCTCAAACAAAACCAGTTTGTGGTGGGACCTTTGACTAATCATACTTCTCCAAAACACACATACTGTACCTCCAGCTTTCTTGCTCATACAACCTCCTGCTGTCACTCCTTTAAATATTATCCTTTCCTTCCTTATGCTTCTTTGTTGTCAAAGTTTGCAGGCATGGAGTCAGGTTATGCTTGTTTCTGTGGAAATAATCTTGACTACTGGAGATACGGGGAGGCAGCCAGTACGGAATGCAACAGTGTTTGCTTTGGAGACCATACTCAGCCTTGTGGTGGGGATGGCAGAGTCATTCTTTTTGACAGTAAGTATTGAAACAGGCACAGTTTTTCACAAAGGAGAGGCCTCAAATGTTCAGCAAATTAGGGAAAAGGGTTTAAATGCAGCGAGAACAGTTGCACACAAAACAGCAAAACACCTAACTTCAGTATAAAATAAAGCTGCTTTCCATTTTGGCCTAAAATTCACATCCATCAATAATGTGAAATCATTCTTCCAAGAAACTATGCCTGCTCAGGCAACTGACTCATGTTGTAGAGGTTGTCTCTTACTTCCCCACAAATGGTACTAACTCAGCTATCACAAACAGTATGTCACAGAAAGACTCCTTCAGAACTGATCTTACCGGAGGGTTGACAGATGATCAAGTGAGGCACCTCAAATAAAATCTCAATCTATACTAACTTGGGCTTTTTTATTAAACCAAACAAAACTTGCTATAAACCAGTTAACTCCTTCTCTTCTTCTCACAGCCCTTATTGGTGCCTGTGGAGGGAATTACACTTCTGCTACAGCTGTGATCTATTCCCCAGATTTTCCCGACACATACGGTACAGGCAAAGTCTGTTACTGGACCATACAAGTTCCAGGAGCATCTCAAATCCACTTCAGCTTTGCCCTTTTTGAAATCAAAGATGCTACAGATATGGTGGAACTGCTGGATGGCTATACCTACCATGTGCTAGCTCGTTTTAATGGCAAGAACCGGCCTCCCCAGACATTTAACATCTCTTTGGATTTTGTCATTTTGTACTTTTTCTCAGATGAAATTAATCAAGCCCAGGGATTTGCTATCAGATACAGAGGTAAGAGACCAACTTTGCTGTTTCTACTTTTCAGTGAGCTGTTAAAGCATTTAATTCACATAAAAGATTTCCAAATTGGCAAAAAAAGAGCAAATATTTTAACTCCCACATCTGTGGGTGTTTCTTCTATCTTGTTGCCACTGCTCAGTGGGTAAAAGCTTCACTAACATTTCACTGTTTGGAACGCTCTAGCCAGATATGTCATGAAATAGCAAAATATAATTTTTAAAAATTAAATCTTTTACATACCTTTCAAAACAGATTGGAAAATGACAAAGCTGAAACAAAAGACAGTAGTCTGCCTGCATCTTTGGTAGTCTTGGCTCTTCACAACAGTCTGTTACACTCAGAATAAAACATTTTATACCTTCAGTTGTACCTACTGTTGTGATGAACAGCAGCTTCCAGAAAAATTTAGAGAACCCCAACTTGTTGAAGTACAGGCTTTTTCTGGCATCAGGCATAATTCTATTATTGGAGATCTCTAAGTAAACCAGAGAGCTGCTTACAAGCACAAAATAAAGTCCAGCTATACCTTTTAAGAAATTATAATAATCATACTCTTGTGTTTTCAGCTGTGAAGGACAGTGTGCATCGAAACAAGATTCTAGTGAATCAGACCTTTTCAGAGAAGATAAATGAACAAGCAAATCTTAGCATCAGTGCAGCCCGGTCATCAAAGATACTTTATGTCATCACAACCAGCCCAAGTCATCCCAGTAGCTCCATGCCTGGTAATATTACAAGAAAATATAGAAACAGGGAAAACATGATGCCAAGGCATAATCTAGAGTCACTGTTTTCTTTGCCTCCTGCACCACATTATGTGATCCACTGTGCCTTTTACCAATAGATAAACTTTCATTTAGTCTAATTACCACTAACCGTGCTGCTCTCATGACTTTTCAAAACACTTCTTGGCCTAAATCAGTTAGAAACACTGTGAAGATGCTGACTCCTTGAGAATGAAAACACATAATAATATGTGAGTCAAAGCAGTCTCCTTACTAGAATCAGCTTCAGTGACCAGTACATACCATAGAGGTGGCAAAAGGCGCTGAAAAAAGAGTAAGCTTTAGTAGTCTGGAAGAGGCTCAATGCAGGATGTGTCTCTTAATAGCTGTTATAAAACCAGGCCATCTCCTTGCAAACACAGTCACTACTGGTAGCATGTATTCTAGTACATTCTTTAGTCTGCTTTTAAATTTTTCTCTGAGTTTTGATTCCTTTCCTAGAGACTAGTTAAATAATTTTACTGGTATATGCTTTGATTTTCCAAGCTTTTAATCCTTAGAGATCAGTCATGCATAGGGAAATACCAGTTCTGACTGAAAGTTACACAGTTTCTGCCAGCCTTTACAAAAAATACTTAAAGATATAAGCCACATCTAAATTACAGTTTTGAGTAACACATTAGAAGGCCATGGGTTTCTTTTGTGCAATATTCTTACATTAAAAATGGTAAATAAATGAATGAACTGAGAACTCCTCGCCCTTTCTTCTTTTACAGAGTGGACAATATATAGTCTCACAGCACTGCTCATCCTAAGTATTACAGCCATAATAGCAAAGATATTCCTCCGCATTACCATGAGGTGAGTCTGGAGCAAAACTGGCCTTGAGAACTGACAGCTCTGTGCCAAACCTGATGCACTTCATTTCTCTACCTTATGATATTGTCAGATTGGCCATATTCAAATCTAAGTTATATATATTATATATTTGTATCCTCATAAAAGGTACTAAATAAGCTCATTTTTGGAACTTTCCAGTCTTTTAGGATAGCATTTGCTGCTGGAATATTTATTTTGGTCTTGTTTTGACAAGATTTGTGTTTTAAGGAGTAAAAAGGCTTCTCATACTAAATGATGTTATAGAGCAAGGAGGAAAATGTAATCAGTCATCTGGCATTGGGGGGAAGAGTTCAAATTATGATAATATTTTGTGGGGAAAAAAATTAAAAGCCCATCACAGTGCAGGAAACTGAGGAAAAGAGTTAGATAAGGGCTAGTTAATACTGTCTTTTACTGAAATATTAAAAATGGTTCAAAAAAGAATCACAGAAATTAAAATTTGTATTATGGTGTGACACTTAACCAGTTTGTTGGTTTGTTTTGGGTGTTTTTTTTGCCTGTTAATAAAACCAACATAACATTATTACTGTGTTTCTCTACACTTATACCAAGTAATTTTTGTGTCCTCTAGATGGACACTCACTGAATAAAATGATGGGTGAATTATCAATGAATCATAAATGTTGAATATTGTATTTACATACCACAAACAGACTTAAATATGCATGGAAATACATACTTATATATTAATGGCAGTTAGTAATAGAATATGTACAGGCTTCTTAATATTTTTGCTTTTATTAGGGTAGTAGCTATTCTAGCAACAGAATGCCTAACTTTTCATTTGGTCAAGAAACAGCCAACAAACACTCCAAAACCCTATGTAACTGTGCCGCAGGTAGAAAGAAAAGGTGCCACAGATTTAGTGGAAACTGACTAAAACCAGCAGCACCCCAAGCACCTTAACACTCGCAGTGAATTAACACTTGTTTCCTAGGTCCCATCAGATACCATCTGCAACTGGAACAGAAGATTCCAATGAGGTTACCTCTGCTGGAGAGATCTGGAGTATATTTTACCAGCCGTCCACATCAATATCCATCTTCAAAAAAAAGCTTCGAAGTCAACAGGATGATTGCAACCCACTAGTGGGAAACTGAAGTGTCTTATTTTACAAGAATCAACCTTCTTAAAATCCAGGTGACTTGGGAATGTTTTATTTTTTTTTCCTCTGAATCTCATACTTATTTTCTAAAAAGTGCATTTTCCAATGGCTTTTGAGTGACTTTGCATGTTTTCTGCTGTCTTGGGTACACTAAGGGCAACAGTAGTTTTGAACTATCTGGTGTTCATTGAATCTGTGATGCTGTTAATTACTGCCTTGAGACCAGTGCACTTAAAATCTGTGTAAAAACCTGTGAAACACAAAACACCCTGTACTCCTGCAAAAGGTAACTGAAGGAGTATTTGCAGGTTCAGGACTTCTTGTGTCCTGCTTTCCTGTATAACTGTATTGTGTCAGGCTACTTTAGTCCCTTTTATCTCAGAGCTGAAGACTGAGATAGGTACTGATAACCTGTTGAGCTGCCACAGCAACCAGAATTCACTAGCCTGCATATAGATGTGTCTAACTGGTTCTATACAGTAAAATGGGAGTCAAAGACTTTGAGATCAGCCTGGTTGCCAGGTGCTCTGCTGCTTCTACTGTTTCTGTTTCTAGAAGCAGAGATGTACAAATAAAATCAAATCCAGGAGACAAACACTCTGTGGAATTTCAGCTGCAAATGTGAGTTTTGATGGAGAAATACTTACCAGGTCCGGATCTGCATGAGCAATGGAGACTTTTAAATGACTATGTTTGACCCATCATTCACTGATGATTATGATGATTTTGTTCATATTCACAATGATCTTTTAAAACATTATCATACTCCAGACTAAAGTCCTGGATGTAAGCCTGGGACTTCTTAAAAGATTGTCCAAAGAAATTGTAAATCTACTGAATTTTTAAACAGTGAGGCTGACTAAGACAAATTCTTACTCTGAAGTTAAAAATACTGATCTTGGCAGCCTAAACTATTTACAAAGTTGTAGCCTGCTATCAACAACTCACCTATGCCAGGCTGTGCATCTGAACACATACAAGTTGCCTTAATGCTTACTTGTGAGAAGAAAAAGTGTTTCCGTGCCTGCAAAATTAAAACTGAACTGCATTTTTAAGATTAATACTCTTAATTGTCAAAGAACTAATACATCAGTGAGGATCTGATCCGTGAAATTTCTCATTGATTGCAACAGACAGCATTAACTCTTTTTCCTCTATGGTAGAATATCTGTCTGCCCACAGTGCTCACACTCCTCGTCCACCACTGGGGATCAACAGTGGTGATCTTCAACCGTTCAGCCTCAGCCAGTCAGACCAGCAAGACATTTGGGAAAAGCTGATAATGCAGAAATCAGATAAATTGACTGGAAAACTGAATGAGCAGCTCTGTGAGCTAAGTTAGAGGACATTCAGTGAAAGTCATTAAAATACAAATGGACAGATGGAATAGATGTCAGTATAAATATACAACAGTCAGTGCATATCAGACCTGCAGTCACAGAACAACTATTAAATGCATCTGCAAAAGAGAATTCATAAACTTGTAACCAAGTTTAAATTCATTGTAGTATCTGCCCTTCTGTTTTTAACATGTAAATGCCTACTCTTCATGAGGTCTAGAGATTTCTTTGAAAAAACAGGCATGTAAGAATAAACAATGAAATACTGTGCCTTACTTGCAGTTGTAGATCTAGTCTTTTACCTGAATTTAATTCATTCCAGCTCCATTTATGTACCACAGATGAGTCCCAGAGACAGCCGAACAATAACACCACAGCAAATGCTTAATAAAAACAAGACCTTACTGAGACAGCATTTATGGAATTGTTTATATAAAAAACGTGGAATATCATGGGAACATCTAGTACTTTATTGCATGAGCTGCTGGAAAGAATGTAGGAAAATACAATTACCATATTGCCTAAAATCAAGACAGAACAAGTTGTAAAATACACTTGTTACCTCTTTTGTGTCATCACATTGGGCCAAAAAACATTACCTCTTTCAGACCAAACAAAATATTCTGAATTGCCCTTTTAACTGTCAAGTTTGCATCATACTGTGTAGGGAAGGTGTCCACCTCACAGATTCCTAGCAAAACAAATCAGTTTGCTTCCTAAGCATGCTTAATATGGTTCAGTAATGGAAAACCGGGAGGAGAGAGTCACACTGTAAAGCTAGATCCTTAAGAGAGAAGTTAAGAGTACACTGTGATCAAGCTGTTTGCTTGCCTTATTAAATGTTCTTGAGCAGTTAAATAGTCAAACAGTCAAAGGGATATTCATAAAGTAGGTAATGCTAATAAACTGAGGAAAAATAAATAGTGCCCCATGACTGATTTCTGCCCACTGCAGAATGAAAAAATACAGAACTGTTTAGACTGGTCTTCAATAAATAATGTCATTTCCCTATAAAATTAGAGAAAGCCCATTACAAACAACAACAAAAAAGAGAAATGCTGCTAATGCAAAATCAGAGAATTTAGAACTGAGATTTTGCTTTGGTCCCTTAGTCCTCAACTATTTTTTAAATAATAAAATCGCATTTCATGGGCCTGTCTTAGGGAATGCTTACCCAATTTCTGTACAAAAGACCCATAAAACCAGCAGTTACAGCAGATTAACTAGCCATGGCAACAATGAATGTGACTAAGCTTAAGGTATTGGACAGTGTGCAGGTAAACACACTAATAACAGTGTAGAGGAAATCATTATGTCTCCCCCACCCCCTCAATCTTTCAGATTGTCTTGAGTCTAGATACTTTTAATACAGGGTCCTTTAAATAGCACTTCTTCCTCTGCAGGCATGAGATCACGGGGAACAGTTAGGGTCTCTGCTGTGGATTTTTAGAAGATGTGGTATGGTGGCTTGTGCTCTTTGTGCAAACACTTCAGTGGATGGTGGTAAATGGCCAATGGTTGTGGCAGCCATTAACAGCATATTTTGATGTTTACTAGAAGGCTTGAGGAGGGAAAGAAGAAAAGTCTGATATGCACAGCTGTTATAATCCCACAGGATTCAGCACACAGGAATGGTCCTGTGGCACTAGCAGCTGAGTGCTGACAGCTGAAAGGCACGGACCCCTCAGGCAGTTTGTGTTCATAGTGCTACCTTCCACAAACTGAAATGACTGCGGAAAAAATTTGTTTGGAATGGTATATGAATGGCCTTCTCACCTCCTACCTAGCAATTCCCTCCACAGGCCAGACAGGCTGCAAACGTGACATTGGCCACAATTTCAAAAGCAACTGGTTTGACAACAAAACCATCATGGGGAGCTGCCTCTTCATACACAGGCATTCCCTCTTCACTCAGCTGGCTGCATGGTGGTGCAGTAAACCAATCAGTTTAAAAATTACTATTGCTTTTTCTTCTCCAAGTTCCTTTTAACAGAGATGAGTTCTCTGAGCTGCTTTACTGAGTGGTTGCACGGAGGTGAACTAGCACAGCTAAGGGGACAGTAAGCCATAGGAAAAAGACAGTTGTCTACCCCAGAAGCAGAGCAGTAAGTATTCTTGATAACACTGCCATTGCAGCAGTTTGTGAGCCTGCCTTCTTGCTTCACACAGCATCTCAATTACAGTAGTCTGCAGTGTCTGTGGCCCTCAGGTGGAAGGGGACAGCTGGACAAGTGGTGTCCCCCATTCAAAATCTGCATTTGAAACAAGTTTACTTTGTTAACTAGCTGATTTCTGTGTGTACTTTTGTCTTAATACTGTTATGTTGGGGGGAAATAGAGACTCTGTTATTTAAAAATGTGTGATATGTTATCATAGTAATATATATTTATATATGTATAGGAAATACATTATTTAATACAGCATATTATGCTTGTATCTTGCTAACATAGGAAGAGAAAATGTTAGTTTACACTGTGGGAAAATAAATTTTCTATACACTGTAACCATAGAAAGAAAATCAAACATAATTCATTGGTATATATGATACAAGAACACTGAGAAGAGGGTAACCCAGACAGTTTTGTGGCAGAATAGATGCTGATGAAACAATTGCTTTAAAACACACCTTCCTTCTTTGAATCTCATTTCTAGCTTGTAATTGTTCTGCAAATTCACATGTGTATACTCTCAGGACCATCTGAATGTCAAACACGTCATCTGCTTTTTCAATTGAGCAATAAGACAGTCTTTTTTAGGGCCTGTTTCTGCCAGACTTTCTACAGCCAGTGCAATGTTGAGGAGGTTTATCAGATTGCTCATGCAGACAACCCAGTGATACCACAGAATTATAGTCACTGTATTCTAAGCTCCCTTGGCAGTAGTATAAATGGGATATTTTTACTGATAGCTCTGGAAACAGTCCTGAGTCTGCAGCCTATATCACTACAGGCCAAACACATCAGCAGACACTTGGCTGCCACAGCATGAGTGTGAGTAGCTTTTCCAGTTTCATCTTCCGCTTAATAAGCCTTCTCAGGCAGTGGGAAGACTGCTGGCAGAATTTTCTAGTGCACCACTTTGCCTAAAGGAAGGGTGAATTACAAAAACAACTCCTGACAAAAACTTGTCCAACTAGTTCTTAATACCAATGATATTTCACAATCTTGCAATGAAATATAGTCTAGTGATAGTTTCAACTGAATATTATTCTAGATGTTTATGAATAACCTTATCAATCTGCTAGTGTGAGATTGTGAGAGTGAAAAATATAACTGTCTTCTGACCATACCATTTGATTTGTAACATCCCCCCAACACACATTTCACACAACTGGTACTTCATCAACTTCATTGAGGACCTGTGCTTTGGGATACAATTTGGCATTCTGAATTTCAGTCTCAAGACAATTTACTGTACTTTCAGTCTCAAGACAATTTACTGTAAGTCCAAAGGTTGTCACATGAACCAAATGAGACTGACAGGAAAACAGAATGACTACAAGTTGCAGCAACTTACCACTGAACTCTGTACCCTGTCCTCACAACAGGGGTACAAGACAACTTTAGTCCAATGCATCCATCCACCATGTCCAATAAAGACAACCTCAGTTTCCATGCCCATTCAACCCCAGGAGCATTTGGAAAGGAGACATTCATCACACAGAGTTGAGCTGGGACCACATGGGTTGCAGAGAGGCATTAAACCACAGTGACTTTAGGATCTCCATGGCACAGAACAGCCTGCACCCACAGAGCTACCTTTACATGCTCATCCTGTGTCCAGCAAACGGCTGTAAGCAGTCATGCTATAATTTAAAAAACCCACAAAACCCAGTGAATTTCTGCAGGAGGGTTCAGCTTGTGCTGCTGAAGCACAGCCGGCAGTGAACAGAGGCAGAAACTTCTGCAGTTCACCAGCACATTACAGCAGCATTGTCTGCTGTAGAGAGTAGAAGGGAGTAATTGAGCTGCGAATGGTTCCATAGAGAAAATACAGTACCGTTCTGAGAAGCAAGTTCTGAGGTAGCGTCAAATTGAAGTTTTCAATTTACATGTTTTTAAACTATTAGAATATTAATTCTTCCAGTGTTACCTCTACAGATTGCAGCAGCATGTAATGGTCTTTCCACTTTCTCTCAAGATACATTTTTCTTTCATGAAATCCTCCTTTTGACCAAAATAATGCTACACTTTCTTGAAGAAATCTTCAGCTATATTTTATGTAAACCTCTGAACACCAGCGTCAGGTATCAAAACTGTCTCCAGCTTCTCGTATCAGGGCTCAAGCTCTCATTTTCTTGTAAAAACGACACTATTAGAGGGGAGCTTAGTCTGCTCTCCTTTCTTGCCATTCAGGTTATGCGACTCCTCTCACACTGCTGCTCATTCTGGGGACTGCTGCCTTCTCTGTTGTTTCCTAAGCAACAGTTTCATTCCCCATGAGGGAGATATATTCTTTGTTTTGAAAGAGACACTTTTCTGTGAACTGTTCCAAGTCACAGGAGCATGGCACTTCTGCTGTAAGGTGAAATGCCTGGTTTCAGGTTTGCTGTTTTCTCCTTGGCTAAACACTTAGGACAGGCTCCACACAGTATGAACACAGCTGTCATCCTTTTAAGGATACTTTTCTTATAGACAGTCAGTGTTGCCCCACAGCTGTCACAGCATTGGACAGATGCACCCAATATTGCTACAGCAAAACAGATAGCGTTACCAAACCACCAAGTGTTACCATAATGTACAATCTCATTAAGAATAGCTTGCTCCTGGTGCTTCTTCTTTTACCATATGGAGATGGTACATGAATTTGTTCCTTAAATATTGAACTCAACCCCCCTGCCAAATATTAAAATACTAATTTTTTGATAGAAGCATGTTTACATTTAGTCATTAAAAAAAAAACCCACAACAAATAAGAGACAGGATACCACAAACACACACACACACAAAACTAAGCATCACATTCAAGTTCAGCCAACAACCCATAGCTTTCTTTCTCAAAGAGACCAAGTATGGGCTTACTGATGATTGTGTGGGACAGCACAATAGAGGTACATCCTGTTGTTAAAAGCACTATCGCCTCAAGATTTTCTTCAGAACAAGAAATGACAAAACAAAACACTAGTCAGGAATAGCAAACTGGGAAGGGTGCAGGGAAGGAAGAGGAATGAGGCTCGGATGTGACCTGTCAACACAAGCCTATCAGACAAACACATATAGCAGGTTTTATGTGATTTTTAAGAATAATTGTTTAATGAACTAATTTGCAAATAAAATGCATATTTGTAATTATTGGCAACTGCCAACATTCTGTTCATTAAGCAGAAAAAGGGCATGTATTCTGATTAGAAAGCACTTGCTGGTGCTGCTTAACTCCCTCCTGCCTGCTGCTCTTCCATTATTGTGCCTGTCTTCTCATACAGACCAGGCTTTCTCATTCCCATGTTATCCAAGATGAGAATAATTGATGCTCATGCTAGAAAGTGTCCCATGCAACATGATACTCCAGTTCAACAGGCTGTCATCTCAAAAATGGGAGTTCTCACATATGAAGGAGAGGACTGGAGAGAAGTAAGGCTCATTTCTTGGCTGAATTCTGAGGTGACTGAATTGCAGTGCACTTGAACATGGATGAAAGAAGGGGAAAGTCAAAGGAATTACCAGGTAAAAATCTTAAAGCAAGAAACTGGAAGAGAAAACAGAAGATTTTCTCTTGTGTATCACTGCATGGGAAATAATTGTATGGAAGAAAACTGTTTTTACAATAACATGTAAACACCCATTACATACGTACACACATTACATGAATACACACATGTACACACACATGCAGGTTGGTAGCCACACACATCTAAGCCCCTCTATTTTGCACAAACATCTTTGGTCAAATTTTGCCCTCTGTCGGCAAAAAGAGAGAAGCACAGCACTTATTTTCATTTCGGCCTGACCAGTGTAAGGATTTGGATTTAGTTTGATTATTCAAGCAGTGATTTATCCAGTTGTGCCCACCTGCACAATGCTGGTTCAGGACTCGAAACAAACAGTATTATTCTGTTAGATTATTTTTACCTGAAACCAGAACTACGTACCCCTGCTACAAGCAACAGGGAAGTTCCAAACACAAAGGAAGATGCTTTCTAGCAGATGTCAGTCATGGGCCTGGAGGCTTCAGGGGCTTGCACCCAGCGGGCTCACTTTATAACGGCCCAAGTGCTGTCCTGTTAGTCAAGAACAGGAGCTCTGCCACACTTCGGTCTCTGCTTCACTGCATTTCCTTCCCTGTCTCCTGGCAGAGCTTCTTTACCCATCACTTCCACAGCATACTGTGGTGCACGGCTTTCCTAACTTGTCCTTCTGTGCCCTACATTGTCTTTGCCTTCTTTCCTATAATCTATATTTCCCTGCAATGAATATCTCTAACTTCCCCCCTCCTCAATAGCAACATCAGCTCTCTGGGGTGAAGCAACAGGCAGCCCTCGTGTAACACAAACACTGAGTTTGTGAGACTACCTAGGGACAGTGTTAGGAAGGCAGGTGAAACTGTCAAGGACTAGACTGACACTGCACCAATACCTGGCAACAAAAAAGCTCACTTCTGGTTGATACTCAACCGTGGCATTTGCCAAAACTGAATGGTGCTGAGACAGATCATTACGGGTTGCCTCCAGAAAAAAGCCACTTCTGAATCTTTTATTGTGATTATCTGTTAGGGTCTGTGTGCATGTAAATACAGATTCACTTACCTGTTACTTACAAATAAAAAGCTGTTTATATTAGAGTTCATATCAGTATACACAGGACTACACTTTGGGGAGCACAGCTATCCATGTCCTTTCCCTCAAAACAAGAAGGACAACTTCCACATGTATATGCAATAAAATTGTATTTTTGTGTAGTTTTGCCTTTTTTTTTTTTATACAGACATTTGTACACTTTCTTACAAAACTCAGGTTAACTACAATGTTTCTTATATCATTTTTGGTCGGCAAGTACTGTAAAATCTTTGTGTGCAATTATCATGTATTTACAGGGCCTCATGTTAGTGATTTTTCAATGATTATTACAATATTGTCACACACTCTCAACATAAGACATGGCTTAAGATAAATATATTAGTAAATAAATATTCTGAGAACATATTTCCATAAATGAAATGTGCTGCTATACATACACAGAATATATACAAGATGTTTCCTAGCTTTTAAAACATTTTTAAAATGGTAATGAAGGAGAAAGAGCCCTTTGACCATATTACAAATCTTTACAGCAAATTTTATACAAAAATTTTAAGTGCTATAACTTTAATTAAAAACATTTTAAATAGTGCCTCATGAGCCAACAACAATGAAAACTGTTCATGGAAGTAGTAGAAAGGCATTTTGTTACAAAACCATCTGTACAGACATACAGGTAGCAGGGAATTAACTAAATGTTGACTATAAAACCAACCACAGGATCCAGGCATAGGGTACCTCTGCACTAAGACTTGCCAAGACCGTTGTACAGGCAGATTTCTACAGCAAGTGAATGAGACCAGTACATCCAAAACCACCATGTAGCCTGAATATTCAAATTTCTTTTTATAACCATATTTTACCACAACACGCTGTGTAGTTATACAGTACAGTGCATCTTAGGTGGCCTTTGGCAGTGCCTCACAAAACAGGAAGCAGAATAACCAAGGTAATACACCATAGCTTCTACAATGCATTTCTTTTGAATGGAGGAAGGAGAAAAGTAAGACTTGAAAACCAACCAAACAAAACCTCCAAACCTTTCAAGTTTATTCTCCCAACACATACCACTTCAGTCATTCAGAGAATGAATAATTTTTCAATAAGCTTTATACACAGAAACTGTGTTTACTGGAATTTTTCTCTTAACCTTATACCCAGCTATTGTGTTCTATTAGTTTTCTGAACAGCTAGATTTTGGTGTTTGTTCATTTAAAAAGACTAAATGTGAATGCCCTTAAATAGAATTATTTTTTCCTAACTTAATACAGAAAGTACGTAAACAGATTAATCTATTTGTTATTTCTTAGATGTTTACTTGTTTTAAAAGATTTCATTTGGGACTACAAAGCAAACAAGTTAACTTTGCTGGTTCTTACGATTAGCCCAGTGCTGTCAAGGACATTACTTTGGCAAAAAGATGTAACATGAAGGGTACATCTCTTTTTCACGTCTTTTAAGTATATCAAAAGCATACTGACCTTTAGATAGATCTTTGCAGAAGACTAGCGCTGTGGGCATTAAATAATTAATTTCCCTTTAGGAGAATTCCTGCTGTGAATACACCAGACAGGATGACACTGTGTCATCAGGCACATGCAGCATGACAGGCAACTTAAACCATGCTATGATAGCCTCTTACTTAGAAGCTGCTGTTTCCACAGGAAACAATTGCTATCAGAAGTGACGATATATATTATCTCATGATAACAAACATCCCCACTAGTACAAGAACAAGAACAAAAGTATGTGCCCAGGCTAATGTGGCACAGAGAGCACTCTGTACACAAAACAAAAAAATTAAGCACAACTGGCTGGGCCCAAGAAACCTGTAAAAGAGATCAATCTATGGAAGCTACATCAACCACAGCAAAGAAAACATTGACTAAATCAAGTCCCTCAGTTTTACACGCACACGAAAGGTAACAAGCACTCCTTCCCTTAGGCATGCTTGCAGTCTTTTAAGAAAACAAGACACCTGACCTGTTTCCAAAATGAGGCAGCCAAGCTGCAAGCTCTTGTTTTTCTGCATATGCCACCATTCTTCACAGCTGTAACATGAGCTACAGGCGCCTGGAGAAGTTCTTATGAAAGGCAAGGTTCACTACCTCCAAAGGTACTACCCTTTTTAAACACTCTCTTGTAGAATCTGTATGAGGGAGGGGCCCCATCATTCTTCACCAGTCAGAAGATAAATGAGGTCCATTGTTTAGCAGGAAGTGAGGAGGAAAATATTCAGAGCTACCTGTTTCTCTACCCCCACTCTGTTAAAATTAATCATAATGGCAGGAGACCCTTCCTAGTTAAATCCTCAGAGCAGCATGAAAAGGGGAGAAGGGAAAAGGAGAAAGGAGACAGTCCAATGCTTCAGCTTCCTTAAAATTGCTCATATAACTTGCTGGCTACTACAATTTGCCAGTAGGATTAGTCAGTATGTGAGCATCCATACAGAAGCTGTATCCTTCTGGACTACTATATTTAAAGGTGCTATCTGGTTTCTAAGGCAGATGTAGCCCTGAGCTTATTGAAGGCTGGACTCCTTTATGTAGGAGGTAACAGCATCTACATATAGCCTGGCTTATTCATCACACCGTGTTACCTCTCAGCAAGAGCTGACACGGTCACTTCTAAAACGAAAATATAAATAACACTTTGTTATTAATATAGAAATGGCACTAGAGCTCAGAAACGCTCCACACCATGTCCCTCATGGGCTTTGCTCACAAATGGAGGCCTGAAAGCTTCAGGCAAGAGGGACAAAGGACAACCAAGCCAATGCGGACACAGAGGAAGAGGAAGTGGGGGAAGGACTTCTCCACATTACCACTTTTGTCTGTTTGTCAAAGCTTAAAAAAATCAGGTTCATGAGAATTTGAAGTCTCTGATAAGCTCCACTTCTCCATCTTGGGATCATCTGGACAGGTCTAGTCACTGATTTGGCTTCTCTCCAAGAGATGAGATCCAGCACCTGAAGGATAAAGAAAACTCAGGAACACTGCATCTAGAATACCGCATCCAGTTTGGGGGGTCCCACAACAATGCACTGATTGTCTGAAGTGAATTCAGCAGAGAGCCAAGATGCTCAGGGGGCTGGAGCACTTCCCCTGTGAGAAGAGGCTGAGGTACTGGGGCTTGTTCGGCCTGCAGAAGAGGAGGCTCCAGGCAC
>JBCJKH010082759.1:0-19733 GCA_039877255.1 Loriculus beryllinus
AACCCACTTGACGTGAATTGTCTCAAGTGTTTCACCTTTACTCTAGCCACCAGTGTTCTTTCAATGCTCTTTTTTTGTTCACATATTAACTTCATCCTCCCTCTTTGCCTTCAAATCCTTTTTGGTGTAAATAAAGGGTTCCTACACTGTTCCTCCATCACATCAGCTGTGTTCCAGGATATATGGTTGTAGGGTTTTTTTTTTTCCAACTACTTTTTCAGTTAGTCCCTTCCTATCTATCCGTCCTCTCTTGCTTCTCTGCTCATCCCTCCTTTCTGAAAGTTTCAGCTCACCAGTCTAAAAAAATGCTGCTATTGAAAGTCATGTTCTTCTAACCACATAACTTCTCTCTTTAAATTCTTTTGTGTTCTTTTACCTTCAGAGTAGGATTTCTTCTCTTTCCTTTCCAAACTGTACTTTCTGATCTGCTCAGCGTCATGCTCCAAATACCTCCTAATTATATGTTGCTTTGCTCTTGTTTTAGCTCCATCAGCCTGAAGCTTTGTGTCCATCAGTTCTGCCCTTCATAACAGTGCCCCATTTCCTCTTGGTTAAGGGTGTTCCTATTTTCTGAGCGCCTATTGTCAATCTTAGAAAAACATCTCTCCTTAAGTCCCAGAGCATCACAGAATACTTTTCTGATTTGTCTATCTCTCCAGTGATAACTGTGCTCTTTTTTTTTACTGAAGCATTACACCATACCTGATTTTATGAAAAATTCTCTGAAGAGCTGATTGTAAAGTGCCATGTAAAAATGCAGTTTTATAGAAAGGATGATTAATATTATTATGAATTAATATTGTTTCAGACAAATTTAGAAATCCTTCTAAAATACTTCTGCTTTGTGCTTTTCATCTCATCAGTTTTGGCTCTCACCTTGTAATGTACTTTCCGCTTCACTAAAAGTATGATAATGAGGCATGCATAATTGAAATGAAAATCTCTTCAGAACCCCTTCTGATTGAATATGTTGAGAATCGTAATCAAGCACTCCCGAAGATACAAAAAGCTATGCATATTTATGCACAGCAAAAGTCTGGGCTCTGCATGAGTTGCTTTGTTGGCTGACATACTGGCCTTTGAACTATTCTAATTACAAAAAAATATCTGGGTTACACTAATGGGCAGTAAAAGAAATCAATAATCTTGCATATGTACAACAAAAGAGGTCTATATATGAAGTACTTAAATGAGAGTGGTACTTACTGGATGCATCTTGTGTACAGAAGGGGTTTCCAAAGGAGCAGAAAATCCATAGGAACGAGAAATCTGTATGTTATCTGATACAGCCCAATTTTCTTTCCAGATGCATTTTCCCCTGTTATTGTAAATACTTATGGTCTTAACTTGAATTTTGAAGCAATTATTTCCTGACTTTTGGGATAGTGATGCATGACCCACAACATTTCAATTCTGATCATGAATCTTTCTTTTGACAAGTTTGCTTTGTTTAGGAGGATTCTTTTGAACAGTAAATTTCTTTCTCTGAATTGTGGATATTATTAAGTTATATAATGCATGCCATGCTTTGAATGAATAATTACATATGTAGACAGTGACATATAAATGTATTTAAAATATTAATGCAAGAAAGCCAATGCTTGAAAAGTTAGGAAATGGCAGCAGTAAAATTCTCTGTGCAACCTTAGCACAATTTCTAATCCATATTTGGGTGAATAATATGTCTAACTACACAATGATCTATTAAAAACTGAAGTGCCTCAGTGAATGCATAAGGTGGAGAATACTGACAAAACGTGTAGTAATGCAACATATCCTTCTTACATAGTGCCATTGTGCCATATTTATTTTGACCAAGCAAAACTTTTTTAATGAATGCTGTCATTAGCTGGTTTTTTGCACTCCTATGATAGTTTCAGGATGCTTTATTATATTAACAGATTTCTTTTTATAACATACCTGTTAGATATTTTCCCCTTCATATATATGCAAAAGTCACAGGGAAAATGATCAAGGCCAAAATTATCAAAGCTCATTATTTTAGACTATTTTGATGCTGTAATACATTATTCCTTCAGAACAGGCCTCTGTTACTAGTTAAGTAAACAAACTACTAGCAGGATTCCAGGGGATTGAATCATATTATGAGACTATTATGATAACAGTAGAAACATATCGAAACTGCAGGTGATACCTGTGCTTTATGCTTCTTGTCCATCACCCTGCAGGGACTGCATGGTCATGCCAAGAAAAGAATCCAGTATTTCAAAGTAGCATTTAACTGACTTAACTGCAGCGCTACTCGTTGCTGCACTGCCTACTGGCCAGTGCAACAGGTGAAACAGAAGTTCTGTGAGGAGAAAAATGGTATATGAAAACACACAGTTAAGCACATATTAATATATGTATACCAAGAACTTGAAGTAATGTGTCATGGTAACTCAGTATTACTGTTCACTGACTCTGGAGTACTTGACTGCAGCTGTAATTTATGTGCTTTTTATGTTTAACGGGTTTTTTGTTTGCTTGTTTTTCATGTGTATTTAATGTGCTTTATTTCTAGCATGCTTTGGGTTAGTGTTTGTTATGTTTTGGTTTTATTTTCCTCTGAAGAAGCTGAAAAGAGATTGAATCAAACATTCCTATTCCCAGTTTGGTTAGGTGTTTTGAAATATTGCACAGCACAATCCTCTGTGGCTGAAAGTAATAGTTTAAGTGAAAGAGGTGCAAGCCTTGTTTTCTCAATAGAGACTTGTCTCTGGTCAAGAACAGAAGCATACTTTCCAGACTGATTTTGCAGCTTTTTGCTAGATAGCGTGGAAACCATAAAGACTCAGCACTGGTTGATTTTGAGTCTGTAGAGCCACATCCTCAGGGTGATCACATCTGCCTAGATCACATCTTTTCATCAAATACTTTGGGCAGTTGCAGAATGAATATAAGAAGGAAGGCTATTTAAATCTATCTTTCTATTTATCTATCTATCCATCCATCCATCCATCCATCTACCCATCTGTTTCACTGTGGATCAAGGAGCCTTAAGAAATAATTCTAGGGACAACTCTTAACTCCTATAGCCATAGAATGCCATTCTTGGGTACATAAAAAGTCTAGCAACATGAAAAAGTTGTAATGGATCTATCAAGCATCATAAAGTTGAAATCTTCAAAGATTAGAAGTTCAGTGAAGTATTAAAGGGTAGGGAGAATAAGTCATATGAAAAGTGGCTGAAGGAACTGGGGTTGTTTAGCCTGGAGAGAAGGAGGCTCAGGGAAGACCTTATCACTTTCTACAAATACCTGAAAGGAGGTTGTAGTGAGGTGGGTATTGGTTTCTTCTTCCAAGAAAAGAGGTAACAGCCTCGATTTGTGCCAAAGGAGGTTTAGATTGGATATTAGAAAAAAAATCTTCATCGAAAGGGTAGTCAGGCGTTGGAATAGGCTGCACAGGGAAGTGGTGGAGTCACCATCCCAGGAAGTATTTAAAAGACCCATAAATGTGGCCCTTATGGACGTGGTTTAGTGGTCGATTTGGCAGTGCTAGGTTAATGGTAGGATTCAGTGATCTTAAAGGTCTTTCCAACTTAATTCTATAATTCTAAGGTATAGTCTTAAATATGAGTGCTACGTATGTCTGATAAAATAAATTGAAGACTTGTACCCTGCTTAATTAGGTCAGTTTCCTATGGCAATACATGAAGAAGTATTTCTCACTTCAAAACTAATTTCCTGCTTAATTCACAGTGTTCCCGGGTGTTATGATGCAAGATCTAAATTTCTAAGAAAGTTTTTTAAACATGGGAGAAGCAGTTTTCTTTCCTCACTTAAACTCTTAGAAGGAATTAATTTTTTTTATACCTAAAACTTTCCAATAAAAAAACAAAGGAATATCCAAAAAGACTCACTACATTTTCTGTCTGCAGTGTTTTCTGTGTTAAAAAGAGTGCAGAATGTGCAGCATTAAAATGGTACTCTGGGTTAGCTTGGATTTAATATAAATCCTTCTGTTATAGGCAGACTTTTAAGCTAAGGACTGCAGTTCTGGACATCATCCAACTTTTGCAGATAATTATGGCTGTAAACAGTGTTCTAAATTTTGAATCTCAGTTATATCTGTGGTGCTGCTTCTTCAGTGTCTAAAAGAGGTTTGGCTATTAATGGAGTCTTTTGGCTGAGATTCTATCCAGAAAGCCTGAAATTACATCTGTGAGCTCAAGGATTAAAGAAATGGGGGACTATTGGATCTCTTTCTCCACTGTAGCATTGTGTACTGTCTTCTTTCGAGGAAAGGATTTTTCTTGTATTTCTCATTACAGAAAGGCCCTTTGGTATCTGTTCCACATAAAGCCAGTTGTAAGACTATCAGCTTTCCTTATGGTCAGCTATGACCTGAGGTACTTGTAAAAATGAAAACACATGCCATACATCTCTTGGCTTCTTTTCACAGTTCTGTTACCAGTCTTTAAGAATAATTTGTACAACACCACCAGTTGTAGGAGTTCTCTTCCCCTTTTTGACTTCTCACATTTAGCACACCACATTGTTTTCTGTGTCAGACCATGGGACATTCTTAGCTATCCCTTGCAGCCTCTGAGTTGCTTTCAGTTTTCATGAGAGTCCTAGTTTGTGAAGTCATACCCAGAACATTTAATGTTGAATTATGCTTTCAAATTAACATTAATATGATTTTTGTCCAAGTTTTTTATATAGCACTGTGCAATATTTAGTAGTATATTAAAGCATTTGCTAACCTTTTAATGTAAGTTTTGTGTAAAGGAATATTCATAATGAGAAATAATTAAAAATCATAAAATTAGGTAGGGAAAAATCATATAAGCAGTGCTGTAAAATAATCATATGAAGAAACATGTAGTACTGCCACGTGCCTTCTTAAATTTATCTGACACAGTAAATTGAGATTTTAAGTTCCAAAGGATGTCTTTTAAAATAATTGTTAGAAACTCTTAGCCACTAAAATGTATATTTTATGGTTGCAGTACAATGTTCTACTTGTTAAACACCAAAGTATTTTGTTCTGCTATACCTGATATTTAGTAGTGCCAAATTGCTTATGCAACTCACTTCTACCAGCAAATCACTGTTTTTAACAGCTGAGGCGAAAGAACTTGCCTTTTAGTTTGGACTTCTCTCAAGCCTTAGATGTTTTCACCTACAGCAAGTGCAGGACTGGTCTTCTAAATTCTCTTGGTCTTTATTGTGCATTTAGTAGTTGGTTTTTTTTCAGTTATGATTACTAAAGTTATGGTAGAAATAAGTTTTTAAGGAGAAATACTATAAGCCATAGTTTTATCTGAAAAAACGACCTAAAAATCAGCAGATGATTAGGGACCAAATCAAGAATTCCCATTTTCCCCTTAAATATCCTTCAACACTAAGACTATTGTATTTTTCAGTTCAAAATTCTGATTAATTGAAATTGTTAGGAAGTGGAAGGAGAATCACAGCAGAAAAGCAAAGCTCAGGAAGATTAGTTATAAGGAAAGTGGGTCAAATTAGAGTATTACATTTTGTGTGAAAGGAAAAGATTTTGGAAATCAAGAGACATATCTGATCAAATTTGAAGACTGGTCACTCTTATGGTAGAATACTGGGAAAGCTGAAAGCAAAAGGATGAAATATGAGCATTCAGATAATGGAAGATATTTTTAAGGCTAAAAATGCACATATAAAGATAAAATAAGCCATACTGCTATTATCCATGAGGAAGAAAGAAAAAATATTTATTTAATAGCTTTGGGAGGTTTTATAGATCTTTTTGCTTTAGGAAGCCTTATGATACTAAAGTATAAGGTGGAAGAATGTTATTTGTAATTGTTACCTTGAAAAAGAAAAGTTCTTTTAGAAAAGTGAAAATGTAAAGTATTCAGTGTCCATTGTGTTTCTGCCCTGCATGAGCCTTTGCTGTGTTGATCTGGAAGATACATGTGATCAGCTAAAAAGCCATTCCTGAATTGTAGGATTCAGTTTGGAAAAGCCCTGATAGTTATGCTTATTTCTGTGCCATCCATCTTTAGTAATCTTAGGAAAGACTAATAAATCAAAACAATATGCTGCAAGGCTGTGGTAATGTAGTTCAGATGAAAAAAAAAGGCTAGTTCAGTAAGTGACTACCTGCCAGGTATGGAATCCTAATGTGCCTATACAGTGTTTTAATTTTTGTTTTATTGTTTTGTTGAGTTTTGCTTTGTGGTTGTTGGTTGACTGGTTGGTTTGGTTATGGTTGGTTTGCTTTGGTTGGGTTTGATGTTTTGGTTTTGTGGCTTGTTTTCAACTCTAATGGATTAAAAAGCACTTGACTAAGTACTGAGCTTTGCATTTCTCTAATTTCGATGAAATAATTGTATATGTTTAAGAAGCTGATGTTTTGTAGGGCTGTGAGATGGAGAGAAGGGTGAAAATAAAAGGTGACCTTTTAGGATATGGGGTAGGGAAAAAAAAAAAACCCGCAAACATGAAAAGGTTGTTTTTATCAGTTGTTAATGTCAACCAAGTAAACGACAGCTGTCCTGAAGTAAACCATAATTTCTGCTCTTGGAAAAGATTCCTGCCAATGCCATGTAGCTGGTTCTTTCCAGGTACTCTGTAGCAGGTAGTGCCCAATGACAGAGAAAACTGCAAACTAAATACCATATTACCTTGTAATATGGTTTCTTTTGAATCAATAAAATAATTGAAACCATCGGCCTTAAAGTTTTTTGAAGTAAAGCTTATAGAATCCTTTCTGAGCTAGTTAAGCAGAAAATCATTTTATTGACCTCTTTGTCCATCCCTCTTCCTCTGGGGTCACACACTTTGTTCCAGGTTATCTCCTTAATGCTGCTGTGTTTGCATTTTCCACTTAGTTCATTCCTTTTGATTTGCCTCTTATATTTTCAGCAGAGCTCTATTTTCGTTTACTGAGTTTTCACCTAAAATCTCCTTCAAATCTCACAGCTTTTGGGCTTACACTAAGCTCCTGAGTTGACTGGACTGAGCAAAAGAACCTCTAGTGCATAAGCTAGAAATTGCTGGGAGCACAATAGCTGCCACCATCCAATATCTGCCCAACTAAAAATACAAAAACCTAAAAATTGTTAAAAAGCAGCAGCCTTGGAAGAAATTCAGATTGCAAAGCAGGAGCCAAGCAGAGATATAGCACTGCAACCAGACAGTGAGTTGGAGGAAAATGATTCCCAGGATTAGCAAGCTGCAGGATTTATACTTAGTGAACTGTTAAAAACCAACCAAGGAAAATGAGAGCTGTCAACAGCTTCAGGGCATGAGAAGTGTGATAAAATGAGAGGTGCTTGCAAATAGGATGGCTAAAACAATGATATTTTGGAGTGGAAAAGGTTGGAAACATTCTTTTCTCATTCTTTTTATTAGACAAACTCTGCTTTGAAAATTGAAATAAAGCAATCAAGAAAAACTGTGAGAGTGTGGTGTCTTATGAAAAGTCAACTAAGGATTCCTGTAGCTCATGTGTCAAACTTGATATGTTTCTTGCTTAAGTGGTAGAAAAAAATGTTACCTAGATGACTAGCTGATCCCTGTGTCTAGAAGAGAAAAAGTTTGGCAAGGGAGGAAGTGCTTATGTGTAAAATGAGGCTTGGACTTTATAGTCCACCCCAAATTCATTTGCAAATAAAGAAAACAAAATCCTGTTCAAGAAGTGAAGTGAAAATGAGCTGCATTAGCAAATTATGACCTATACAGTTATTCAGTGGGCTTTACAAATCTAATCAAGGAGTGCTTGCATACTTGCATTAACTCTTAATAGACAAGCAATTACAAATATGCAGTCTGTGATAATCTCTTGTCACACATTAGTAACTGGAGCAAGTGATTGTGGATGTGTAGGTGAATACTTTGTATTTTGGTTCTATTGCTTGTTTTCAAGTAGTTTAATTAGCAAAAGAAGGTATGTCTTCTGAGGAAATAGGAGTATTGCTATATTGATGAAAGCATTTTGAACTCATTAAATATTCTTAATAGGTTTTATTCATATTTTCTTTCCTATTACATCGACTTAAAAAATGTTACAATAGTGTAGTATTTCTCACTTTCTAAATAAGTTATTATTTTTCTCCATTGTTGGTTTACCAGCCAAGGTTTCTGGACAGAATTTGTGTGCTGGACAATGAATATGTTCTAATTTGACTAATTTTGAACATATCTATTTTACATGTGTGTACATACCGTACAGAAAATCTTGAGACCCTCAATTCGCTGAAATAAACTACACAATTGTTAGGACCTTGGCTGTTAGCCCTTGAGAGTGAGCAACTTCTGTTGCTATTTGAAGTAGCTGTTCAGAAATTCCAGAAAGATTACCTGGATTTTCCAGCTTCCTGGAAGTTAAAAAAAAATAAATCTGCAAACCCATTTTAGGTGTTTTACTGGAAACAGAAAGTGCTGCAGAGAATCAGTGACTCCAAAAACAAAAGCAGCAACCTGTGCCTCTCAACAGCTTTGTAAAACTTTCAGATGGAATGTAATAGTGTCCTGGTTTCATCTGGGATAGAGTTAACTGAAAAGGTCTTGGTTGAGAGTAAGCAGTACTTTAGCAACAGCTAAAACGTGATTTTTTTAATCAACATTATTTTCATACTAATTTCAAAACACAGCACTATACCAGCTACTAAGAAAAAAAATACCTCTATCCCAGCCGATACCAGGACTTAGAGAAAAGACAAAAATGGCGAAGAAAGTGAGTGAATGAGTGTCATCTGTGAGGCAAGGCAAAACAAATCTCTGGCAGCATATACTGTTAGGATAACAGTTTTGAAGTGGATTCAGGATTGATGTGTAGCTGCTAATGAAATGGACATAATGTAGAAGGCAGTCTGTTATCAGATTTACTATAAATCAAATGGTTTCAGATCTACAAAATGAATATTAGGGAAGTTTTTACTGCAAATGTTTCAATTATCCATTGCTACGTAGGTGGACATTTAAATTCTATTATATAGCATTCAGCTATACAGTTATTGGTACAATTTGTACAGTAGTCTAAATCGTTCACAATGTGGATAAGTTGAGATAGTATCTGAGACCCAATTTAAGTATCTGCTTTGAGCTTCAGATTCTTAACTTCTGCATGATTAAACAGTCTTCAGGAGTACCATAACAAAGCAAATTGTAAGAATAAAGGCAGAAATTAACTTGAAGCATGAATAAAAATTCAGACATAGAAAAGATAAAACCAAACTCCACTCACACTTAGAAATTAGTTGATAAAAGAGAGGTTAGAAGAGAATACATTCAAGCCTGCTGTAAATAGGATTATTGCAATTTGCACTGAAAAACTTGTGTAACTGTGCTTGTTATAGTCTTTGCAAAAATAATTTTACTGTCTAAATTAAACTCATTAATCAAAGATTAATTATGTGTCATCAGATAATCTGCTGTTAGAAGTGTATGAATTTATTGTTCACCATGGTTTCTTGCTAAAACATCTTTCCTTTCTTGTATTATAAAATAGCTAAAAAGTTGTGGTTTGCTGATTCCTGAGATTTAAATTCTTTTTATTTTACCTCCTAGGCAAACATTTTTTATTTTTTCAACCATCTAATACATATGTGTGAGACTTAGCATATATTCTAGAATTTTTTTTAATTATTTATGGCTTTGCTTGGTTTTGATTTTTTTTTTTTTGGGGGGGAGGACATTACTTGAAGAAAGGACACAAGCAGTAGTTAATTGTTTGTATATTACTTTTTTAATATGCATTCAATTTATAACAATTTGAATTTTCTTTGTATTTGCCAATTCAGTCTTCTTGAGCCCTTGCAGGTGAGTGGAAGAAAAGCATACACTATATTTCAGCAGCAGGCTATTCATTAGCAGTTATGTATTATGTATGCTTAATTTTAATCTTTTACTTATAAGCAAGTCAAGCAACATCACTGGTGCTTTGGATGACTGACATTTCCTACATTAAGACTTTGTCTTTTGTTCCTCAGAAACTAATCTTGCAAAACTAAGCATGTAACTATATAATTAAAAGCTGTATTACAAAGCATTGGTAAAAGACTGCATTGTGATAAAGCAAGCAGTCTCAGTTCTAACACTTTTGCATTTTTGAGGAATAGTTCTGAAACCTTCACAGCATTCTTCTAGTTTTGTTAAGCTGCTTAACTATAAACCTGTGCATTTGCCATCAGTATTAATTTAGTGTAAATGCTCCAAATTGGCATCCTATCCTTCACTATAAAAAAAAAAAAAAAGTTTCACTTGCAAACAGAGAGAACTGTGCTTTCCCGTAGCTACACTTGAGCTCATGTATATGCATAGATTCATAAAACATAAAAAAATCATGTGTAGAGATTCATGTGCATGCCTGTGTGAGTTACCCTTTTTTTTGTTTCAATTCTTAAAGATTAAGAGTACTTTTGTTCCCTTACCCTGTTGTATTTTTTTTTTTTAACAAAGTGAAGCATTTTTACCTATGCTCAATATGTACCTACATTTCTATATTTATATATATGCCTATACCTATGCTATATATTTACAATTTTAATGATCAATGTCTACACAGGTATATTAGATTACTCTGAAAAAAGTTCATATTCTTCATATTGTCTCCCATCAGCAGACGTGATGAAGATTGTATGTGTCTTTGAGTATATTTTCTTTGTAGTATTAAGTGCCTTCCCTTATTTTTTACTAGGCCAGTCAGTGTTTCTTTTTGAAATTAGAAAAAGAAAAGGAAAAGGTCAAGTTTAAAGGTGGATTCCACATTATTTCTTAGTGCAGGCTCAAGTATAGAACCACAAAATGGTTTGGGTTGTAAGGAATCATAGAACCACAAAATGGTTTGGGTTGTAATGAACCTTAAAGATCATCTCTAGTTCCAACCCTCTTGCCATGGGCAAGGACACCTCACACTATGACTAGGTTGCTCAAAGCCCCATCCAGCCTAGCCTTGACCACTGCCAGGAAAGAGGCATCTACAACTTCTCTGGGCAACCTGTGCCAGTGTCTCACCACCTCATAGAAAAGAATTTCTTATATGTAATCTAAATCTACACTCATTTAAAAACTTTTCCTCTTATGTAGTCACTACAGCCCCTGGTAAGAAGTCTCTCTTCATCTCTACTGACTCCATTGTAGAGGTGCTAAACCTAAGATCTTCTATCCCATACTCTCTTGGAGACACGTCCGGTTGTTGACAAGAGGACAGTTTATTGGGCTACTTCCTAAAGCTACCAAACACCATGTACACTGTAGGTTAAATGAGCCCAGGTTTCAGGCATTTTGTAGAGCAGCCAGGTATCCTATGGATTCACTGTTATCTTTAAAACATGTTTAAGGCTGAATTTTCACTATACAGTACCAGAATACTGCTAATGTTCTTAAGTGTTGCTCTTAAACAGTGAGGGTTTTTTTCAATACTCCCTTATTTTGAAATGAATTGCAAACTGCGAAATACTTTGGGTGATATTGGAGAACATCAGTAAGTAATGTGCATGTGCAGCAAGAATGAACTTTCTTGTACCCAGCAGCTGTAGGTTGCATATTTGTTTTGTTTTCATTTATTCTGAAATGTCTTATACCAGTACTCATTTAATGTGGCAATTTCTGTTTCTAGTTTCCCAATGGTTCTTTATGTATCCAATGATAGACATCTGTGGAAGGCAAGATTACTCAGGAAGGAAGGAGCTTAAAAAAGACTCTTGAAACTTGGTGTGATCTTCATGCATTCTAAATAGCTGATTTCTTGAGTCATTTCACAGTGGTTGTGAATGTTTCTGACTATGCTGTTAAGAGAATGCATCAGACAGCTTTCTCTTGCAGTATATAAAAAGCTAACATCAAAGAGAAATTCTTCCTGACAAAAGCTGTGGCTTGTGTCAGGAGTGAAAATGAAATGCAGGATGGATAATCCAATCCAACAATGCACTTTAGCTTTGAGGACACACTACTTTTATTGTGCAATCTGTAATTGAAAGCCAGACAATAATGTCAATGTCCCAGCAGACAAATGAAAATACAAAATATATGTGTTTTACAAGCAAGTGGGAATTTAATTTTTAGATTACCATATTTTGTGTGGTCAGGAAAAGGGAAGAGATGATAGTCACAAGCCTTGATTTTGAGAATTGTAACTGTGCATAATGTTCATTCTCAAATTTACCTAATAATTTAGAAAAGTAAGACAGTAGAGAAGGCAGAGACGTACTACTGTCTGTAAAATGAACACATGGTAAGAATTATTTAAGTGATGAGTTCAATAAGTTTCATTAATTTTGATAAATTAGCAATTAGTAAAGTTAAGAAAAAAGAACACTGGCTGTTTGGGTAAAACTCAAGTGAACATTTCTTTAAAACAGAATATGCGTGTTTTACAAATGCATAATAACGAAATAGATAAGTGAAAGCTGTATTTCCTCCTTATTTCCATTACTCACTTTTTTTCTTATATAAAGTAAGATTTTATTCCAGTTTAACTGAATGCAATTTTTTAAAAAAATCAAACAGAAGTAGTTAGTCTCAGATGTTTTCATCTCGTTGCTAAATACAAGGTTGAAACGGATGTTTAAAATTTCTTTATACCTTTTAATATCAATAAATAGTCTTTTATGTAGAAATAAGTATTAAATGTTTTAACTTTCTGATAAAAATGGCTGTATATGCAAAAACGACCAGTAACTAATTCTGCCCCACTGTAATCAGCAGTAACAGTGACTCCTGGGGATTTCAGAGATTTAAAAATTCCACAGCTAGAGCTGTCCTACAGTATGTCCTACTGCTACTAAAATAGCTGAGAAAGCAGTGCTCTATGCTGTTTCGAGTTTCCCAGTTTTCCCAGCATAGCACTTTTTTAGTCTTCTGCTTTTTTTCTAAAAAATATCTTATATTCCACACATATGCATAGTCTGTATAAGCAATGACTGTAGAATAGTTTTGATTGGAGTGTCTCTTCTCTTAATATTTGCATGATTTGTAGCTATACATGTGAAAAGTAGAGTGAATTCTGTCATACCCAAAGTAGAACATGGTTTAATGCATTGTGGTTTTGGCTATTCTGGTTTGGTAGCCTTAGTTTTCCATTTGTGTGCACAAATCCATCAAATACTAAATACCTAAATTAAATAATTATTAAATGCTCTATTGTGCAAGCCATGCAAGTTTGTTTTGCGGATGTTGACAATGGGCCAGATCTAAAGCTGGAATGGAAGGCTGGCTTTAGGCCAAATTCTGTTCCATAGCTTAATGAAAACTGAACTGATGACTTCCTGCTACTGTTTTAGAGCTTCATTGCTAATAGCCAAATAATTCTGTGGGAACACCTTCAATAGCAGAATTGGAGTAGAATGGAGTAAAATATGTATTTAGGACATAAAGATGTAATAATCAATGCAGCTTAATTAGTCTCACACCTCCTTTATGCAATTAGTGTTATTAGCTCAGTGTTGCCATCAGGTTTGGTCAGTACAATGCTATATGTTATAGAATGTTTGGCTCAAGCTTCTCTAGTGCTGGTTTTCTTGTAGCAACCAGTGATCACCATCTTAAAATGGACAAATGGTACTTCCTTACTTCTTAGGTACATTGTCAAGATTATAAAAACACCTAAAAAGATCACAGCTTCAATAGCTGTGGTAAAATAAATAAAGATGGAGCTACCTCAGCCCAAAAGTAATCTGTGGATTGCATTGTTTTGACTTTCAGTGACTTTACCACTGAAGATGACCTCTGAGTCCGTCAGTCATAAAATGGTGCAAAGCTTTCCATTTCATGTAGCAGAAATTTTGCACAAATTGTCTGGGACTTGTCATAGGTGAATGTCAAGGATTCTTTAGTGCATTGTTTCATTGTCTTCTAACATAATCTAGTGATCATGTTCGTAGAAATTCTAAACATTTTTACGAGAAAAAATAAGATCACAATTGTTTATTCTCTTATGAATACAGTGCATTGAATAAAATCAATGGCAGGAAGAGTGCCCCTGCTGGAATTTTAGTTACTTTTGTTAAGTTTGTGGTTTCATTTTCATGTATGGGATTCACATTTCCAAAAAACACAAGTAATAGTATTCAGTAAAGTTGTTCTTAAAAGTTATGTTGGCAGCATTTGCATTATGCATTCTGTGGATTAGATACAGAAAAATGCATTTTAATTTGGGAAAATTTATATATTTAAAGATTATGGGAAAGGTTTTGTTAAAATTCTGATTTTATTTCTATTTTATTTGTTGCTGTTACACAAGAGAGTGTTTTCTACACTGACTAGTGTTTGTAAATTCATTAATAAACGATACAGAGAAAGGCAACACATTGTGCTCCTTAGCTTCTCTTTATTCCTTCTCAGTTTTTCACAGATTACAATTTATTACAGCTAGTACTCTCATTTTTATCTATCTGGATGTATTTAGAGGGTAGAAGATAAATGCACAAGAGATAGCAGTTTTGTATGTATAGGCATCCATGCTTCGATTTTCATTCCTGTGCTTAGATTTTAGACATATCTTGTACATCAAGAGGTATATGAGAGAGGTAGAAATTCTTACTGGATTTTATTTCAGTACCTTATCTTCCTCATAAAATAGTGTTGGTGAGAATTATGCTGTTACCAAAAGAAAAAAAAAAATACAAAGATACAGTGGCTTGGCCTCCGTGCAGTGTTATGCTATCTTCTATCTCAGATTTTCATGTAACTCTAACTATGTTATGAGGCACACCCCCCCGTTTTTGTATCTCTTGGGTGTGGCTTTCCCGCTTGCATTTCACAGGCCTGCTGTGAAAGTTATATGAGTTTTGATATCATATATAGTGCCATGATGCTTAATGGTTAGATGACCAGATAACAGAGTGAGCTTCAAGATGCTTAAGGCATTCAAAGGGTACCCTAGATTGAGATAGTCATGCACAAGAAAGCTACTTGAGTGCATAAGACCCTTTTAATTTGAATGCCTAAGCAGTTAGGAAGGAATTTGGTGCCTAGAAAATACAAGCATTGAGGTCATGCCTATAAAGATGTGGAGTTCTCTGTTTTCTATTCTATTTTTCACCTAGAAATAAATGAGTTTGTATTGCACTGATTCCTTTTGTTTCCCTTATTTAAACAAAGTACCTTAAAATCCTTATCTAGGAATAAAGTTTATATCCTTCATCAGTGGAATTATTTATTCAGAAAGGTAGTAGTGAATAAAGAAGTATCTTTCATGCAATATGATTTAAGTTAGGCAAGACAGTTAAAGTGGGCCAAGCAGAAATAGCAATAATATATTAAAAACAAAGCAGTTGAGTAGATTCAGGCAGCTTCAATGTGTGTGGATAAAGCTACGTTTATGAATTAGATCTGCATGTTTCAGTATTATTATTTCATGTATTGCGAGGAAAGTGATTGCACTGCCTTTATTAGTATAGGTTTTGATTAATTAAACCAAAGGGATTCCAAAAATCCAATTTTCTTTTCACCGTTTTGTAGTTTGATTTTTATACTTGTTTGTTTTAATAGATGAAAGTTTCTGTAGTTGGTTTTACAATCAGACTGAGATTATTATTACATTGTGCAGTGGAATGAGAGTACAGTACCTAAGCCACTCATATCCCCTAAGAAAATTTTAAATTAGTTCAGTACTGCATCTTAAGGTTTGAATTTTCAGTGTTTTGGGAGAATGGTTATTTATTTAAGAAGAGTTTTAATGAGATTTAAAAAAACCTTACGATTACATTCTGGTTTATTTGAAAAAAAGTTTACCTTTTTGGCCAATTCAAAAGTTAGTAAGTTCCTTCAGTTTAACCACTTCTATTTTGACAAAATTAAGCTAGCAATATGTTGAATACTTATAGTTGGTTATCTTAACTACAAACTAACATAGCCCAGCAAGTATTTAAATCACGAAGGATTTATGTAATTCAATCTATAGAAAAATACCTAATGAACCACACACTGTTTTGCTTGTTACTCAGGACTGGTTATGGCTGCCAGTCATTTACAGTAACTTCCCAGTGATACATGTTGTTATTATTGCCTGAGAAGGTGTCTCAAAAGTGTTAATGGACATGTCTTGCAAGTTCTGGAATTTCACTGTTAATGAATGCCAAGTGACACTCAACTTTTGTGGAAGTAGATGTAGGTAAAGGTGCATTGTGAGAAACCTTACATTGTTCAAGCAGGAGACAGAAAGATCACTGTATGTGCTAGAAGGAAAACCTAGTGAAGAAAACTTGAGCATTTTGTTCAAAATTCTATCTAAGCAACAGGGATGTAAAATTGGTATTCCAGATATTGTAGTTTTATTGTGCATTGGAGTAGTCTCAAATACACTGTAGATAGAAAAATGTGCAGTGTTATGTTGGTGTTGTACAAGCTGGGCAGCCACAGGCTGGATGCTGTTAATGCTCAGTTAATGCTGGATGCCGTTTTGGCAGTCTCTGTAGTTCCTTGAACTGTTTAGCTTTAATACTTAAGAGGTTATATCTATGTTTACGCATTGTGATTGCTGTATCTGGAGAGCTATCCTGCGAGTAAATGCAACTTTTGATATACCTTCTGTAATCAACTCAGTTCTCTGCTGTACTTACACTGTATCAGGCCAAATATCACTAAATAAGAAAACACTAGAAGATGTGCTTAAAACACCTAAATCACCTGGTTGTCTGTTAGCTAATAATGGAATTACTAAGTATGAGGATAACAGAAAGTTATATTAAAATAGTGACTGTAAGAAAATAGGGCTGTGTAATTTTGTAATACTCATGCTGGACAACAGAGGACATTGCTCGGATACAAAGAGGAAAACAAAGACTTTCATGAATGGGTTGCCTTCCCTTTAAGTGTTTAGCTCTGAATTCTCCCCACATTCCCTAGGCTGTTTGCTATGCACTGTGCCACTCTATTTGTATCTCTGATTATATACCTTAAAACTGTTATTCACCATTTCTACTTGCGTATGCAACATTTCTCTTCCTGCTTCAAATCCCTAAGGAAAATGGTGGTGGTTTTTTTGTTTTGTTTTGCTTTTTTTTTTTTTTTGTTTCTTTCTTTGTTTTTTTCAGTTCTTGTGTTATTAAATTCTCATGGCCACAGTTTAACTTGCCCTTCTTATTTGGAAATTTTTTAAGGCCACTCCTTGGGTCAGTGCACTTTGAATCCAGGTGGGTTCCAATAACTATCTCTGGTGCCAGTCTCTCTCTGGCAAAACCCAGGGCACAATGCAATATTAAAATAGTGATTTGCTTTGGAAAGAAATGTTGAGCTCAAAATCAGAGTCTAGAAAAGTAAAAAAATAAACAAAATAATACACTATGTATAACTGCACATGCTGTGGTGAGTGTGAGCCAAGGTAATATGTTTGAAAGCCAGAGCATTTGGAAGCAGCAGCAGGAGCCCTAGCAGCTTATGTGACTTCCCAAGAGCTTGTAACTGCTAGCAGAATGTGCACAGCATGGGCAAGCAGGAGGACTAGTTCAGGAGAATTAGTCTCAGAAGGAATGAACAACTTTGCAGGAGACAATGAGTGTTTATAAGAAACTTGGAAGCTTCGTTAGTTCTACTTCTGAAGGAAGTGCATAAAAGCATAAAACAATGTGGTGCCAACAACAGTGGTATTAGTGTCAAAAAAGTCAGTAACTTCAGCAGTTATGTGAAGGCAGGGCTTACAGGGACAATGTCGTTCATGCTGACTATTCCGATAAATTAGACATCTTTGTCTGTCAATACCCAATGAGCTGGCTAGCTATCTGTTCCTGCCATGAAACAGAAAGGTGCCATGTGTTATACAGCGGGAGGATATCCATTATTTGTTTAAATGAAATCACTTCGACTGTGTTATACATGTTCCCCTGATAAAGGGAAGTAGTCATCAGGACTAAGCATGAACACATAATGGCATGTAAAAACATCATCCTTTAAGAGAAAGGAAGGCTCTCGAGATCAGTGAACAAAAATCTGGAAGCATCTGGATCTTTGAGGGTCAGGATCCCAAAAATGTTCTTTGCCTCTAAGATGTTGAAAAATGTGATGAATTTACTAACTGCTCTAGGAAAAATGGAGAGAACAGAAGAACTTCTCACGTTATTCTGAAGGAATTGCATTGCTGTTTGAAAGAGAACCTTTTCATTATTTGTGTCTAACTGAAACATTTTCAGAAACAGCAGGTGATATTTTCTTATGCTTGGTTAAGTAGGATTCTGGCAGTTAGTGACAGAAACCAGGGCAGAATATTGAGCACTCTGTTGCCGAGGTGAGCAGCACGGAGTGCTCTAGTGCAATGCACAGAGAAGTTTCCCAAACAAAGAGAACTTCAGAAGGAGCTGAGAGAGTTGTCAGAAGCCTGTGGCTTGTGCCACAGGGACTGAAGACCTGGGCTGAACACACAAACTGAAGAAACAGGGTGTGACATTGGTAACAAGTTCCTGTCTAGCTCAACAAGTATATCTCCTCAGTGACTGCCCCACCTGCTCAGGTGCCCTCACATATGGGGTAGGAGGCTTTGCAAATGGAACTGAGCCGTAACAAGGATGGTGGTTCATCTAACTTAGAGGTATCACTGAGGTTAAGTTGGTCTATGCCCTGCTTTAAAACTGCTTGCAAAAATTAAAAAAAAAATGGGTCATTGTCATAAGAGACTCTTGAATAGAACAGAAAGCTCAGTATGCAGGCTGAGCTCACTTCTTAGTGAAGTCTGCTGCCTCCCTGGGGTCCAAGGATATGAAGAGGATGGTTCCTACCCTAGTTGAGCCTCAGATTATCCATTACTGATTTTTCAGGTAGGCAACAGTGAAGTCATAACAAGAAGTTGAAGGACAATCAAGAGACTTCAGGGCCTTAGTACAATTGATTAAGGTATCAGCAACACAAGTAGTGTTCTCATTTGTCCTTCAAGTAACAGGGGATAATGAGGGAAGAAATGGGAATAGTTAGCAGATCAATACCTGACTCTGAGCCTGGTATCATTGGCAGAAATTATGTTTTTCATCACGACACCAGGCCTGCTGACAGCTCTTCTAAGTTTCTGAAAAAAACCAGAGAAAAAGCAGACTTTATAATGATGTCCCCTGTTGACCCTTATTTCAAAATGGAGCAAGAGGAGGCGGATGTGAAATGAAGGATGGTTTAAATGGCATTCATAAGTTTGTGGCTGACTCCCATGCAACAGAGGTCTGAATTATTGCCTCACTCAGAAATGCTTATTAAACAGCCAATTCATTCTGCATTCATCCCTCGGAGCTAAATCCAGCTCTCGTGGATTAGGACCTTCTACTTTGCATCCAGACAGACAGTCTAAGTCATCTAGAGGTGGTCAAATTTGAGATCCTCAGGACAGTGAGAAGAGAGTGCTGCAAGCTCACTGCCCTGGACTTCAACAGAGCAAACTTTGGCCTCTTCAAGAACCTCCTTAGTCAGGTTCCACGGGATATAGCCATAGAGGGAAGGGGGACCCAAGACTGTAGGATGACATTCAAGGATCACCTGCTACAAGCTCAGGAGTGTTGTGTCCCAACTAGAAGGCAGTGCAGCAGGAGGGCCAGGAGATCTCCTTGAATGGATAAGGAGCTACTGAGGAAAATTAGAAGGAAAAAAAGAGGCTTATAAAAGGTGGAAGCAAGGACAGGTGGCCTGGGATGAATACAGGGATGTTGTCCAGGAAGCTAGGGACCAGGTTAGGAAAGCTAAGGCTCAGTTGGAATTAAACTTGGCTAGGGATGTGAAGGATAACAAGAAGGAATTCTATAGGTATACTGTGAATAAAAGACAGACTAAGGACAATGTAGGCCCCCTCCGGAAGCTATCGGGTCAACTGGCTGCACTTACAAATCA
>JBCJKH010082762.1:0-16183 GCA_039877255.1 Loriculus beryllinus
TTTTTATAAACTGATCCTCATCCTTTCGTCTAAATCTGTGAGCTGGGAGACTGAGGGAAAAGAGAAGGGTTCCTTTGGCATGGAGAGTGCAAGAAGAACTCACATGGGGAGATGAGAAGTCTGAGGGCAAGCCTGAAGCTCTCAAGACAAGATGGCTGATGTGAAAAGAAAAGAACACTGCCCAAAATATCTCTGGAGGAGTTATGATGTGCTCATATGAGAAGGTATTGTAAGCATGGTGCTGTTTCTCTTTCAGACAGGGAGACCCCAAGGAGCCTTTCCTTGGTAGAGGGTATGTTCAGAGCTATTTATAACATAAACAGGTTTTTTAAAGCAGAAGAGACAAAATGTTCTGCCTTTTTTCTTGAAACAAAATCTTTGATGGCCTTTCTGAAAGGGTTTAGACTGCCAGGGGAGGCATATTCTGCAAAGAATCATACAAACATAGAATTGCTTAGGTTGGAAAAGACCTCTAAGATCAGTAAGTCCAGCTGTTAACCTAGCATTGCCATGTCCACCACATCTGCACATCTTTTAAATACCTTCGGAGTTAGTATTTAGCCATTCAACCAGGGACTCAACTACTTCCCTGGGCAGCCTGTTCCAACTCTTGACAACCCTTTCAATGAAAAAATGTTTCCTAATATCCAACCTAAGCCTGTCCTGGCACAGCTTGAGGCCATTACCTCTTGTCCTGTTGCTTGTTACTTGACAGAAGAGACCAACCCCCACCTCACTACAACCTCCTTTCAGGTCATTCTAGAGAAGGATAAGGTCCCCCCTGAGCCATCTCTTCTCCAGACTAAACCCTCCCAGTTTCCTCAGCTGTCCCTCACAAGACTTGTGCTCTGGGCCCTTCAACCTTCATTGCCTCCACTGAGGTTCTGGACACGCTCCAGCACCCCAATGGCTTCCTTGCAGTATAGGACCAGAACTGAACACAGGATTCAGGATGCAGCCTCACCAGTGCCCAGTACAGGGTGATGATCCCTTCCCTGCCCCTGCTGGCCACACTATTGCTGATACAGGCCAGGATGCTGTTGGCATTCTTGGCTGTCTGGGCACAAGATGGCTCATGTTCAGCAGCTGTTGACCAGCACCCCAAGGTCTTTTTCCCCCAGCAGCTTTCCAGCCACTCTTCTCCAAGCCTGGAGCACTTGATGGGGTTGTGGTGGCCCAAGTGCAGGACCCAGCACTCAGCCTTGTTGAACCTTATACAATTGCCCTTGACCCATTGGCCCAGTTTGTCCAGACCCCTCTATAGAGCCTTCCTACCCTTAAATAGATCAACACTTCGGTGCAACTTGGTGCCTGAATCTCCTTGTCCAGATGATAGATAAAGATATTAAACAGAACTGGCTCCAATACTGAGGTCTGGGGAACATCACTTGGATCTCCTACAACGCGCTGTGTATCTCTGCCCTTCTAAGTGTCTGCTGGGGAAAAATGCCGTTGTGGAAGCGTATGGAGGCATCATGTTGTTCTAGCACAACAGTCAGTGCTAATCAGTAGAGAGAGGGGTTCAGGCCTGCAAATCCAGCAGCATCATTAGGGAGCACAACTGCATTTAGACTAAGCAGAGGATAAATGCCTGGTTGTGCACCTTGAAAATGGTTTACTGAGGTGCTGCTACTATATAGACTATATATTTCTTTTTAATTTGATGGGAAAAGCTTTTGTCTGCTGTGATGAAATAGGAAAGGCTGAAAGATTTACTGTCTCAAGGTTAATTGCAATCAGATCTTTGGTGCAATTAATTTTAACAGGGGAAGAGAATGACAGGGCAGAAGAGGGAAAGGGCAGGTTAAAGAACATTTAGATGAGTTAGAAATGTTCTAGTCAGCAGGGTCAGGTGAAATTTGCTGCAGAATACTTAAGAAAGTTGCCAAAGCAATTGCTGAACTATTAATGGTTGTCTTCAGATGCTTATGGAGGATCAAGAGGTCTCAGAGCCCTAGAAAAGCTTCCACATAGTACTTGTATTTAGAAAAAAAAGAAAAGTAAAGTAGCATATTGAGCAGCTCAACTGGGGTGCCAGAGCAAATGTTGAAACAATTACGAAAAGGCACCGAGTACGATGGAGACAGTGATTGTGGATTTGTAAAGAACAAATATCAAATCTACCTTTATGGTTTTGATTTCATTACTGATCTGGTAGTTGTAGAAAAACAGTTAGATGTGGTATTTTTTGATGCTCATATACCAAATGGGGAGTAACTGTGATTAATTCCCAGAAAGTGAATGCACTGCTAAAGAAACATTATCAGCTTTTCGGGGTAAAAATGAGAAGGCATTTCAAGTCAGAGTTGTGTGAGGCTTATCTTAAACACAGTTCTACTTAGTGTTTATACTGATATTTTGAATGGTGTAATAAGACAGCAAGAAGCATTTTGAGAACTGTGGGAAACAAGACCGTGTTTATAATTGACTTCCTGATATCTAATAAAAGGGACAGGTAAGCTCTAAAACAGATTTTCTAGTGAAGCAATGGTATTATTATTATTATTATCACCATCATCATTATTATCATTAACTTCCCTACTGCTGTCGTTGCCTCTTCTGTACCCCGCCACTTCTGACTCCTGCTGCTACTCCCCTGCCTGCCTTTCAGCCATTGCTCTTTCCCTGTTGCTGCCATCCTGTCCTCCCTGCACCAACCTATGCTGCTGCTGTCTTCTGCTTGCCTCTTAATTGCCACTTCCAGTAGTGGTGCCTGAGAACACAAAAGGCCCCTAAGAAATTCTTGTGACTGTCACACCTCACCCTTTGGAATCTACTTGGCTATGTGGTTTCTTCTGGTCCCTTGCAGGCCCATATGTCTGTGCTGCCATGGCACTGTCACTTTTCCTGGCGGAGTGTAGTGTGGCACAGACAGTGCTTGATAATGAGCATGAAGCAGAACTGTGAAAAAAAAGATTTTGAGTCTTCTCAGTAGGCTGTACGCTGATCTGGCCACATACCTATGCATGCCCGGCATAAAGGATGCACAATTATTCTGAGTTCCAGTAGCTGTGAGGAATTTGTTGATTTTTCCATCCAAATCCCTTGCAGCTCTTGTCTGTAGCTCAGGCACCTTTGGGCTGGCTCAGCACCAAGGGCAAATCAAGTAATAACAGGGTGAGTCTCCTGTGGCTGGTAATGCAAGTGCTACTGCTGCGCTATGCTCCTGGCACAGTGCAACGCAGGCCAAAGACAGCCAGGAAAACGTGCCCCAAATGAAATCTTGCTGTGAACATGTTAGGCTAACTTCTACAATGTTAAGATATAAATAGTCATATGTGTTTACACTGTGAAAAGAATTACACCCACACACATACAATATCACTCCAAAATAAGGAAACATAAACTGTTCATGTTTGGACTTTAGGAATCAATATTAAGTCCAGTGATTTCATTCTGCTCATATGTGTGACTTTATTTTGGGATCTCCATAATATTTTCCCAACTTTGGTCTCTTAACAGACTATCTCTGTCAGACAGTGGAGTGGAAACAGGCATAAGGTAATTTTTTTTAAGTTTTCTGTATAATATTTTTGGGAGGCTAAATTACATTTCAGAGACATGTAAGGTATTTCCACTATAATTAATTGTTCTAACTTACAGATTTGTTTTCTAAATTAATTTCAAAGGAATCTTGGAAATATTTCAAGGAGTGTTCCAAAACGCTTGTATTGAGCATGACTCCAACTATCTTTATCTGAAGATAATCAGAAAAAACTCAGTATTTATCTGGCTTTCTGTATTTGAATGAGTTAGCATGTTAAGGTACAGGTGAAGATCAAAAGGTGTTTTACAGACTGTAAAAATTAAGGTTCTCAACATCCCTACATATTAGGTAATGTTCTAATTTTACATGTGGGAGAAACTAAGGCAAAAAAAATAATCAGATCTATGAACCATATCACTTCAAGCTGGTGATAAAGAGCAGAATAAACCCCAAAATCCTTTAGCATAGTCATTTGCTTTAATCAACGTTCATTCTTAAAAGTAGTGGTTCAGGAGTTTCAGCAGATGTATGGGTTGAAATTCTACTAATATAATTAATTGAAATATATATTGAGTCTTTTGAAAGCTTTAAAATTAGTTTCTTGTGTTCTGAGGGTGGGCACGGACAGTCTACAGCAGAGCTCATAAAAAGGAAGCTACTTTTTGTTTGGCAAAACCCCCTCCTTTCCTCCCTATACTTTACCATGAATGCAGATCAGTAACATAATCTGTGGTTTTGGGTGTCTTTGGAGTAAATAGTTATGTGTTATAAGTAGAGATTATTAGTGAAAAGATGAAAAATATCCCGCTGAATTGCTTTATGTTATGACACCACATGTTTACAACATTTGCATGAAAGAGGAGAGACTCTATTCTTTAAAGTCAGGGGTAATTAAAAAAAAAGCTTTTATGGTGCATTAATGAATTATTTATAAATTAAAAGGGAGAGAAATCAAACTAGCTGGTATCTGCCAGAGAAAGGGAGGTGGCTGCTGTTATAGGCAGATGTGTATCTTGTCACTGAACTGCTTGCAAATGTCATGTGAAATACTGAATATATTAGAAATAAGAATTACACATACAGAAGTTGATGACCATGAGAAAACATACATGCAGCTTTAGGGCCGCAGGCTAGAAATTTCCCTTCCTATGTATATTCAAAAACGTTTGGAAAGGTTCTGACAGGTATAGCTGCAGCAATTTCAAATGTCACTTCTCCTGCCTGCCCTATTTTTCTAACAGAGGTTGCCATCACTTAGCAGAAGAGGCAAAATGGCACAGGTTGCTGCACTTTCACCTGCTCCTGGTCACACGTTGCATATTAACACAATTTTCTCTGTGCAGTGGATGGGATTAATACACTGACATGGGGAGACTGAAGTGTGGACACCCACATGAGGTGTGGACAAGGCTGTCTTGCTGTTGGGATAATGACGGCAGTTTCTGTCAAAGAAACAAGGTAAGAGCTTGACTGGTAATGTTCTTCCCAGCCCATCATACAGTCTGGAGATAAGAGACCATTTTACCCTCTTGTTCCTGCAATGGTCCCACTACAAAAGCTATCAGGCAGGCTGGTTTTGAGACGTGTCCTGGTGTCAGCTGAGATAGAGTTAATTTTTTTTCCTACTAGCTGGTGCAGTGCTGTGTTTGGGATTTAGCCTGAGAACAATGCTGATATAGACTGGTGTTTTAGTTGTTGCTCAGTAGCACTTACCTTGATCAAGGGCTTTTTAGTCTCTCTTGCTCTGCAAGTGATGAGGGGCACGGAAAGCTGGGAGGAAGCACAGACAGGACACCTGACCCAAACTAGCCAAAGAGGTATTCCATATCACGGCTCGTCATGTCCAGTGTATGAACTGAGGGAATTTACCTGGAAGGCCCAGATTGCTGCTCAGGTCGGGCTGGGTATCGGTCAATGGGCAGTGAGCAGTTGTATTGTGCATTGCTTGTCTTATTACTAAATTGTTCTTATCTCAAACCACAGTTTTTACCTATTTCTAATTCTCCTCCCCATCCCACTGGGTGGGTGGGTGTAAGTGAGTAAGCAGCTGCATGGTACTTAGTTGCTGGCTGGGGTTAAACCACAACAGTCCTTTTGGCACCTAACTTGGAGCAGAAAGGGTTAAAATAACAACAGATCTGACTGGAGCGTGTTAAAACAAATTTATTATAAGAATTCATTACATTAGTTTAATAGTCAGTGGTCATAACGTGGATTTATTTGTTCTCAGAGTTGTGCATGTTCTCATGGTTGCATTGTGTAACACCTCACTTGTTGTATATGTTCCCTGTGGCGATGTTTATCACTGCTGGGGACTTGGGCTAAGACTATCATTTTATTGTACTTTGTAACGTTGACTTACGATCTGCTAGAATTGCCGGTCATGAAACTGATCTGGTGTTTGTACTAAGGATTGCAGTTACCTCTGAACTTCGGGAGCCATCTATTGGAAACTATTAATAATTACACCTTTTGCCTTTTCGGAGAGCCAGCTTATGGAGGAGACATTTTCCCACATCTTCCCCTTCTCTTCCAGGCTAATTACAATAGCATTTGAGAATTTTGAAAAGTTGGAATGTCCTTGAGATGTTGAAACCAGCATTTTCCTACTGCTATGAACCATGAATGTGATTCAGGTATTGTTTAGGATTAAGCAACCATTTGCAGCTACTCCAACCCCCTGACAAGCACTGCAGCTACTCAGCCCCTGGTGATGGGTGATGCAGCTGAGCCAGGGGACCAACCCCTGCTGGTATCAGTTGCCACTGTACACAAGAAGAAATGGACATGAAAGACAGTTCATTTAGTAAAGGAGGACAAAGTAGAAACACCACAAGACCAAGAGGAAGAGGCAGAACAGGAGGTAACCATGCAATCCCTATCCCTGAGTGAGCTGTGGGATATGTGAAATTATTTCAGCCATCATCCTGATGAGTGTGAGCCATCATCAGGGTGAGTACATTATCACCTAGCTGCTCTGATGCTGGGATTATTGGGCTAGTGGAGGACAGGGAAGCCAAGAAACTGGAATAATTTTCAAGAGAAGGGAGAATTTACAAGGTAATTGGAAAACGGACAGAAGCCTTCAGCCTCTGGAGGTGACTTCTGTCAAGTGTGAAGGAAAGGTATCCCTTCAAGAAAGATGCTATATGTCACATTGTGGGGTCTGCTACAGACCTACCTGACCAAGAAGATAGAACAGATGAGGCCCTCTATAGACAGATAGAAGCAACTTCTCATTGGCTTCTCTGTCAATTGGGGAAGAAAGTTATTATCAACACATTCCTGGAACTCCTGGGTAGCTTACACCCTGCTGTATGTTTCTCTCCAATAGATAACGGGGTGGTTGGAGTCCCGCATGACGACCAGGTCTTTTTAATTTGAAGAGGTACTATGCTGAACCTTGTTCTCACTAACAAGGAGGGGTTAGAGGGGAATGCGAAGCTCAAAGACAGCCTTGGCTGCAGTGACCATGAAAGGGTGAAGCTCAAGATCCTTAGGGCAGCAGCGAGGGTCCAGAGCAGGCTCACTGCCCTGGACTTCAAGAGAGCAGACTTTGGCCTCTTTAGGGATCTGCTTGGTAGAATACCATGGGATAAAGCCCTGGAGGGAAAAGGAGCCCAAGAAAGCTTGTTAATATTCAAGGATCATTTCCAAGCTCAGACATCCCAAAAAGAGGAAGTTGAGCAAGGGCACCAGGAGGCCTTCTTAAAGAGAGGCACCTGGAGAAACTCCAACTCAAAAAAGGAAACCTACAGAGGGTTGAAAAAAGGACAGGTATCCTAGGAGGAATACAGGGAAATTGTCCAAGCAGCCAGGGATGAGGTTAGGAAGGCTAAAGCCCTGATAGAATTAAATCTGGCTAAGGACACCAAAGGTAACAGGGAAAACTTTTACAGGCATGTCAGTGAGAAAAGGAAGACTAAGGAAAATGTGGGCCATCTCTGGAAGGAAATGGGAGATGTGGGAACCCAGTTTAAGGAGAAGGCTGAGGTACTCAAAAAACTTCTTTACCTTGGTCTTCACTGGCAAGTGCTGCAGCTCCATGACCCAAGCTGCAGATGGCAAAGGTGGGGATTGGGAGAATGCAGGAGATCAGGTTCGGGACCATCTAAGGAAGCTGCAGGTATGCAAGTCCATGGGATGTGATGAGATGCACTCGTGTTCTAAGAGAACTGGTGGATGAAGTGGCTAAGCCACTATCCATCATATTTGAGAAATATTTCTTACTGAATGGAAAAGGGGAAACACAACTCCTATTTATAAAAAGGGGAAAAAAGGAAGACCCGGGGAATTACAGGCCAGTCAATCTCACCTTGGTGCCTGGCAAGATTATGGAGCAGGTCCATGATTAATTGCCAGCTGGTGTTAAATCATGACTCTGTGGCAGACATACTATGTGCTGTGTATCTTTGGCAACAAGATGCAGAATTACAGAGGTTAGATTGACCTTTGCAGGTCATTCAGTCCAAGCCTCTGCTCCAAGCAAGGCGACTTCGCACACAGCTGGCAGACATTAACGTTTCCTCTGTAAACTGAATTCATGGAGCTTTTCTTTTTCATGAACTTTTCAGGAGTATTTACATTTATAGATCAAGAATACAGAGCACAGAAAGGTTTGTTTGTTTTTTTTAAGGATAAAGTGCTTGGTTATAGATGGACGCTGATGTATAGGCACATATTTTTTTGTTTGACACACAAGCTTTCACAAACTATTAAATTTCTGGTTTCTTCTTTTAAAATGATATTGTTTACAACAAGTGAGCCCTTTGCTCCATCAGAAAATCTATTGAGGATACAATAGGCTGGTGCTCAGCTTGCCCGAGACTGGAGGGTTTGCATGCTATAAAAACAAATAAATCCAGTGTGGTGGGTGAGAGGAAAAGTAATTACATGCATAAACAAATATGTAGTTCATGTGTCTGGTTTCATGTTGGTGTTACACAGAAGTTGGCTATTGTTCGGTAAATTTTAGGTTTTTTTTTTACTTACGTTCCTTTACCACTCAAGTTTGCTCTTGCTTCTCAACTTTGCAGGTGAAATGGGTCAAAATGTGCATCTTCGCTATGAGCAGAGGTAAAATAAGCTGTCTCCTTCTCCTGGAGTAATCCTTGAGCTCCATAACAGGCTCGGAATCTCTAGTTGTTATCCCATATGGCAAGAAGCAAATGTTCCCTGAAGAAAATCCAGCCATTAAGTACATAACGAATGTCTCTAGATGGTGGACCAATAAGATACAGAAATTATGACCAGTGGAACACTCAAATCTTTGAAATGCTAGCTGGTGAGAAAGTTTATGAGCATTTAACCTCTATTCCTTCACTGCTTACTTCAACTGTCAAACTAAGCAGACTGTGGGGAGCAAACTTCAGCAAGGATGTGCTAATTATTTAAACCATATTTATATTCTTGCTTCTACATCCCCCTTTGTCAGTGATAATTACAACATTTCAGCAGGATTCTTATTCTTTGGACAAGGAAAGCAGCTAATTATATTTTGAAGTGTAGGCATATCCTTTGAGAATTGTGAAGTGAAAATGAGAGAATCAATGAAATCTGATGATTATCAAGATCAAAGCCAACCTCCAGTTGGCCAGAGGAATGGAAAGCCCTTGTGATGAATTTTTTTTGCATTTAAAAAACAAATGCAACATTGGAACAAAAATTGGGAAGCACAGACAATCAGTGTGAGATAGAACTTATAGGAGAAAGAAAAGGTAAAATCAAAATGAATTTTTCAAATTTTTGCCCATCTCATGAACCTCTGGCTTTACCAGCTCCCTAGTAAAACAGCTTCTGGGAAGTGCTGTGGCCCAGAAAATGAATAGCTCAGAAAGGAAGCTACTGGGAATGTTTAGAGAGCAGAATTATTAAGGAACTGGTTACCCGTACAGCTCAGACAGCTTGGGAGACTCTTGAGGTAGCATGTATGGTGTTGTCTGTGGCTTGCTGGAACCAGCTGGCTGCAGAGTGAGGCAGTAGCTCGAGAGAGTTCATCTTTGTTGTTGTACTATCTTGATTTCCAGCTGCCCAGGGAACAACTGGTAAGCCTTACTAGCTCCTTTATGAGCTTGGATGGTGGCTGAGAACTCTGCCAACCAGACTGCTCATAAAAACCCCCAAAGAGCTTGAGAGATTAAGCAGTGTAGGAATTGGCTAGATAAAGGGCTTTAGCAGCCAAGTGCCCAAGAGATAGGTGGGGGCCAGAGTGGCCAACAATTATTAGGTTTTCCTCAAAGGTTGCAACAGAATTGTCATATTCCTGTGAATGCTTTGATCCTGTCCAATCCATTATTTTCTGGCCGCTGCTGGGAAATTTCTGATAAGCTCCAAATCTAAAAAAAAAAAGTAAAAGTCTTTGTGCTTGTGTTTTTGTCTTTTACACGATGATGTGATATAATACATAGGGTTTACATAACACCAAGCACAGTAGCATGTAATATAGTTCTGAAAACAAAGTACTTTATTTTGCATTGTATGTTGCATCATATTTTCTTTCATTTGCATTTGTGAAAGTGACTATAAGGTAGGTTTTAGAATGAACATGCTAGGAAAATGCTTGGATACCTTCTAAGATGTGTTTCCTCTGGCCTGTGGCTGTTCTTCCGGTGGGCAAAATATTTGTACAAGCTTGATTATGACTACAAAGCTTTCTAATTTTTGATCAGAGATCAAATTAAATTGCTGGCTCATTACTGCCATAATAAAAACTCCTGAAAGGTACTAACCTGTAATCAAACCTCAGGTGTAACAGTATGGTTGAAAATGATTTCTGTGAATCAAATGAGATGGTTTATCCTTCAGTTAACATTTTCCTTCATTGCAGGGTAAATAATGGCACAAAGCTGCCTTTGGACTCCTCCCTCTGACAGGCTGTCTTTAAGAAGCAGTTGAAGATTTTGCCTTGCCTCTGATAGGTTTCTTTATTTAGGTAAACTGTTCTATAACACTGAGATATATAACAGTCTCATCTAAGTCAGCACGATTATTGTGAATTTATAATACTTTGGTATTGAAGGTAAAATTTAGCATATTGAAATGGACATATTCAGCTTCTTTTAACGTAGGGCATACTTTATTTGATGCAATTTACAATCTAGCTGTGCCATGAAATTTTGGGGGAAAACAATATTCTATTTATTACAATATAAATGTCTGCCTGCGTTTAACTGACAGAAGAACATAGAAGCACAGTCCAGAATTTAAACCAGATCAGTTTTCTCACTATGGAAAACAGACAGATAAGAGACAACAAAAGAATTCAGGTAATATACTGAATACCAATCAGATTACAAAAGCCAGTATTCTTTAAATGACACTCAAAGGAGATGGAATGAAGCAATAAATTGGGTAATTTTATTGTGGTATTTTCCAGTTCTTAGACAACTGGAGTAATTTGGCTTATGCTTGAAATAACTGCTTTACAGATGAGGCACTCCTGGAACTACTGATTTTTTTTCATCCACTCAGAATGCACAGCTTCAGCTTTCATATTTAACTGGTAAGTAAAATTCATCTGTGCTGGCCTGTGAAGAGATTCATACACACCTGGGTATTTTTTGTGGTTTTCTCAAGATCGTTTCAACTCAAACTTTCCTTTCACATCTAAAGGTGGAGGAAATTCTCCCACTCCTTCCTTCCCTTGTGTACTGGTTTTGTAATTTGTAACTGGTACCCAAATTAGTAAGTGAATGCTACCCCTAAAAACCAAATAAATCTAACATAAATACTTTCACAAATTATTGTTTGCACAAGAACTCTTAGAAAAAGAATTGGGATGTGACATTGGTTTTTAGATTGCTTGGGAGCTGTAGATTGATTTTTGCTTCGCAACCTGCATTTGTATGTAGATCTCAGTGTTGCCACACTTTCATGTGCTAAAAATAGTATTTGCATTCGAAGTTTACAGATTGTGCATATCTCTTTATCTTAGTTACAAACAAAACTTAAATTCTCAGTATGTCCTTCTTGTTCCTAAAGCATGGTTGGTTCATTACACAGCTGTGAGCACCTGGTATTGTTTGTTAATGTGAGGTTAACCTTTCTTTGCTGGAAACTGTTCTTCATGTATCAATTCAAGCTGCATGTTTGAAGCAACATAAATGACTAACACTGAAACAAGGTAAAAGGCTAATTTCTGGAAAGTTGCTAGATTTTGTAGAGAATGACCTATTGGGTCATTACATTGTGTGGTTAAGGCTACAGTTGTATTAGGAGGAAGTTGTTTTCAGAGTTCAAAATTGGCATAAATAATTCCTTAAAATGTGACATTTGGAAAACAGTATTGCTGCAATAGCTACATCATGTCAAGGACAATATGGCAGTGAGAATGAGTGAGCAAAGAAACAGCTGTTGATTTCCTTGCTTTTTGACACATACATGAATCTTTTATGCTAGATTTGACATTAATAAGTGTTTTAGATAAGATCATATTCTTTGTAGAAATGAAGAAAAATCTTTCATACAGGATACAAGGCCAGTAACCAGCAATCATCCAGAGAACCATTTTCCTTACAGGATTCCTGAGCTGCTTCTATGAGAGCAAATGAAATATTACCCTCAGGAGAAGACTGGAGAATTAGCATAGGGCAAATCTGCCTAACTACCTCCATCCTTTTTCTTTTCTTATAGCTGGGATGCTAACAGTTTGAACAAAGTCCTTGCCACATAGATGTCACGTATCACTGTGTTTTTCCTTCAATGCTTTTTTAGGTACCTCCCCCTAAGATTTTCTTGCCTGGCAGATTTACTTTGGCTTCACTGCCAAAGAATCTCTTGTGCCAGGACAAGGGAGCTGGGCTTGTCAGCAAAGATTAAAAACAAAGAATGAAGCTGTTCTAAAAGAATTAGCAGTTACTTAGAATTAGATTTGGTTGTTTTTTCTTTTTCCCCAAAAGAGGTAATACTTCAGGCAGACCTTCATACAGAATCAGAATCGTTTGGGCTGGAATGGACTTTAAAACCATCTAGTTCCAACTCCACTGCCATGGGCAGGGACATACGAAATGTTACTATGCATTTTTCTTGTTTAACCATTTGGATATGAAGCAGTGTCACTTATTTTGTTTAGTAATAACTATGGAATGTAGGTATTTTGTTGTGTGGAGCTTACTTACTTTGCTGTAGAATGCAACACAACATGCAACATCATGTTTTTGAAACTTGTATTTTAAATAGCACTAGGCTATGAAGATTGTCAACACTGAAGGATTATTGTGAATTGTCTAGTACACGGAGATTTATAAAAAAAAAAACCTATCACTAAAGAATTAACCATTTTATACATTTAAAAATTAACCCTGAATAATACTGTCCTGTTGCATAGTTTGCTTTTGCTTTATGCACATAAACAGCAGCTTAAATCATGACATATCACTCCTATGTTTTCTTTTTGATACATAAGAAAGTCTATATAAAAATATTAACTTCAAAAATACTAATGTAACTTTGTAGCTAAAACCTGTATAACATTAAAGTAGTGAAATGACCCTCATCTTCAGCACATTTCTGTTCAGAATACCTTGTGTGATAAGCAAGTGCTAGGATATCTATTTTGTCCAGAAAAATAAGACAGAAACAACATGCTTTATAGTTGGTAAATGGAAAGTCTATAGAAAATATGAGATTTGATTCTGTATCTCCAGAGCCAGATTAGCATTTTAACCAGTACTTTTCTTCCTTACCAGTATCTTATACTAGAAATGATCTGGTCTTCATAGCTGGTCTTCTGATGCTTTCTTGTTTGTGCTACAATTTGTGGCTAATGATGTTATGTGTAATGCTATATTAAAAAGGTGGGGTTTAATTTATCTCTGTTTCCATTTTCTGTGTTTCCACTTAACCAGAAACTTCATCATTCATTACAGAATAAGAATCAGGTTTTTTATATGTGTAAGCAAACACTGTTTGTTTTACTAATCCAAACAACATTTTTTAGAGATTGTCTTTCACAGAAGGACTTTTTGCCCTTAGGACTCCTTTTCCATGTTATATTTCTTACTGGAAAGGGCTAAAACTGTTGAGAAAACCTAGATAAAATAGAAACCCATCACAAGTGACATTTTAAACTTGAGGCAAATGCCTGGGAAGAAAAACGCTCCACCGTGTGAGCCACAGCTGAACTCCTTTGTTCTTTGCCATTGCTTCATCTCCAGGAAGCCGGTTACCTTCCTTAGTGCTTGATAAACACTTCAGCATCCATTAGAGAGAAAACATGAAACAAAAACATGGAATAGGAGAAAGAAAGGAAACAAAAGCCTCATATTTCAAGTAGGTGTTACTTATTTTCTTTTAGCTTGGAAGCAGTCTGTAACAACCACCCAAGAACTGTAATCTCCCCTTCTTGGTGTTACTCAGGTCATTTAACATTTAGTCCCTGGATTTTTTAACACTCCTACCACCTTTGTAAATCTCACACTGTCAGAGCACGCATGTATACAACCCAATATGACCAAGTAATGCAAATGACATTTCACACCAAAATGACTGTTACAAAGGCTGCCATGATTTTAATTTTGATGTTTTTTTTTCTTCCCTATTCCTTCTTTTGCCACTCTTATTGCCTTGTGCCAGGCTGGGCTGCAGCAGGTAGGAAGCCATCTGCTGGCTCCCAGCTGCACCCTGAGGAGAGGTTGCGGGGCTGCATGGTCTCCGCTTTGGGTTTGTTGGGATGATGAGGGGCCAACATAGTGCTTGGCAAGGAAGGGGAGAAAGCCTTTATGAAACTTGACAGTGACTGTGCTTTCCAGGCCTTTGTCCTCGGCCCAAAGTGCTTCCTCTGCAGTTTAAACCATCTCAGGCAAAGGGGTTTAAACATTGCCCACGGAGGAAAAGGGCTGGCATAGCCTAGGCTGCCTGCTGCCCCTGTGGTTATAAACTGCCTTAGGATTTGCCTTTGATTATAAAGTGCCCTTTGCCATTGGTTAGAAACTACCAGGATTTTATCATTGTGAATTCTGTACATCAGCCATAATGCGCTTGAAAATGCAGAAGGGAGAATGAAGAGAGAGAGGTATGAACATACATTTCCCTACCTCACTTTTGCAGTGGAAAGGCAAATTGGTTACTGAAGAAGACGCCTAAATTTTATTCAGCTGAGTTGCTCCTCTGAGAAATAGTGCCAATGAAAGGGTTTGAGTTTTTTCTTTCTTTAATACGGTAATTAGTCATCCTGCGAAGTTTTCCAGTGCCAATTTTAAGCTTGCCTGCCCTCACACAATGCACTGTAACAAAGTTTAGTTGTTCTGCTCCAAGAAGACAGCATTGCGATAGGATTTTGATTTTTTACCAGTGAGAGTGACGGACAGTCACTCACAGTGGACAGTCACTTGTAGGAAAAGACGTCATTGACCTTTTAGGATATTATGTGTTTTATCCTGAAATTCTGTGCAGATTATGAATAATCTTCCCAAATGTATAGATGACTCCGATATGTTTCTGTTTTGGCAAGAGAGAAACTAGTCAAAACCAGTGAGATTTATTCAGTTTTACTGTTGCTCTGAAAAACCTTAGAGTGCAGTGGAAATAGTCAAGAACCTCATCAGCTTCATGCATGCGTAACCTTTACTGCCCTTTAGGGAAACAAACAACAGAAACACCCAATGGCTTTTATTTTTTTCCTGAAAGGACAGTGCTAGACATAATGGACTGCTGCAACACAGGATTCAGTCATTTGAATTCAGATCTTGGGTGACTGTTAAACCACGCTTGTGTTTTCTGTTGTGTATTTTTTACAAATATTTGTAATTAATTCTTTTTCTTACACAGTTTATCCAGTACTTGGAAACCAAATGATTTTTGTGTGAGAGTTTTTTCTTAATGGAAGTTGATGCACATAGTTTCTTGAAAATTCTGAAGGTCTTTTCATACATCAGTGTTGCCAGTAGTAGCACAGGTGCAGAGATGTAGAGAAAAGAGGGCTCGGACAAATAAACCTTAGCTTTAAACACCAAAGGCTGGTGTCTACGGCTTCTGAGCTATAAGGAAACCTTAACCATGGTTCTGTCTTGGAGTTCTGTAGCTGGTTTGATAACCCCATGTCAGCAACCAGGCCAAGCTTTGTCTCTATCTCCACATGCTCCATCACACTTTTTTGCTTGTCTTATTTTTGCTGGTACAACTTTTGGCAGTGCTGAGCTAATTTTGGCATTTCCAATGGATTTGAAAAATTGCAAAATTTTATCCTCTTGTTAAACTGTATTGAGGAATCAAACACTCCCCTGTGAAATAAAGGAGTTCATTGTTTGCATGAACAAGATTAGCTAGCTGGCAAATCTCAGCTTGAACAAAGTCAGCTTAACTGGTTTAGATATCTAGCATGAGAAGTTGCTTAGCTATGATGAGGCACTGAATATTGCACAGAAATTTTGGTCAGAATTCACTGAAAAAGAAGGCTGCAGACGTAAAGCGCAATGTTTTATTTATTTATTTATTTTTATGTGTATATATATATTTTTGGCAGAGAGATATTTGATGTCTGAACTGTGGATTTAAAAATGTCACTGACATGTACATGATGGTATATAATGGTGCCTGTCTACTATCATACATAGCAAAGACATATGCATCTCCTTACTTATCTCCTTATCTCCTTATTTACTTGTTACAGGTGTAGGACCTTGTGCAAGGTCCTGCACCTGGGTCGGAGCAATCCCAGGCACAGCTACAGGTTGGGCAGAGAAGAGATTCAGAGCAGCC
>JBCJKH010082764.1:0-11173 GCA_039877255.1 Loriculus beryllinus
TACCCGGTGACACTGAAAATAAAGATATGATACTGAAGGGGAAGCAATAAACAGAATGTGTCAGAGACGACAGCAGCACGGATGTAGGAGTATAGCTAGCAGTGAAAAGCCACACGTGAGGTAAGCAAGATGCTGAGGGTTTGGGCCTGGAGCCAGAAAGAGCCTTGGTGGATGTATCTTTCCTCAATAATGAACTCCCACCAGAGCTTACACTTTATGAGCCTGACACATCTAAATTACGTTCAGCAACATTTAAATGTTGAAATAATAGGATAAATTCAAACCAATTAGAGAGCATATGGAATATTGCCTTCCTAATGGTATGCATAAGCATCTCCTGTCAATTTTATCAGATTAAAGACCCCAAGAGCTGGCAGTCATCAGATCCATGGTGATAAACAGGGTATGAGCAGAGCTGCATGTGATCTTTGAGGTGGGTCTATCACAGGAAAGGGAATCTGCATTGCAGTTGGAGGCTTCTGCCTTTGTTTTAAGGAAGCAGGGAAAGCAGACCAGATCTCAGCCCAACCAAAGACCACTGCCTTGCCAGGCCCATGCCTTGGACGGATCATGTTTTGCTTTGGTCATCTGGGTATCACTGTCCAGACAAACACCCCAAAGAACACTCCAATTAACCTTCAAGTGACAATGAAAGGCTTTGCTTTCATTCTTCCTGCACAAAAGTCACCAAAAAAATTTTGAGCAGAAATTTTTGCCCAAATTGCTAAAGTTTGGCAAAATTACAAGTAACTGGAAAAACAGCTGTGTTGCCACTGAAAGGCAAAGGGATTATGTTTGATAATGACAGATTTTAAACAAGCCACCAGAGATGCAGAAATTTCTGGCACACTTTGGCTGGTTCTCCAGGGATTTATTACTATTTATTACTATTGGTTTGTGCAATCCAAGGTTTCTAAGATGCTTGAATGCGTAGTGTGAGATTCTCAGTTTAGACTCTCAATCCCAAGGGCTGCAGTGAGGTTCGATTAGGGCTGGTAGCTGCTCAGCTGAGGATGTGGTGTGCATGCCTGTTTTAACCAGATGAAAATGCCCTGTCTACATTCGAAATGCACTGTGCCAGATTCAATACAGTAGAATCTCTCCTATTACCTGCCTGCAGAGACACTCAGAGCGTACTGAGGTATTGCCCTAGCTACGGCCTCATTGTTGCCTCCAAATTCCATCTGGTGAGAAGGTGCACCCAAGAGTAAAGGCCCTTGTTCTCTGGAAATCCTGCTGGAATTCCCCCTCAAGCACCAGTACAATATTCTGGCCCATACTGGTCCCAGCCTGGGGAAGCTGCAGACATAGCCCCCAATAGCATAGACTGGAAAGCATTCCAAGTCAGCCATGTAAACCTATGAAGAAACCAAGCATCATTTCCTGAACAGTGGCATCAGCAGAACAGCTAGAAATATACAGGATCCTGGCGCAGATGTGACACAAGACTATTTAACCAGCCTACAAATCACAAGTCAGCCAGTGACAGGAAGGCAGTTCTCCTGCTAACCATTAGATCCCTCCTTTCTATACACTTTCCATCTGTGCTCCTTCATCTCCAGCCCTCTCTTTACTTCTCAAGACTTTTAGAAAGTACCTAATCACACAATACTTGGCATTTTCTTTTAGCTCCTGGAGGCACCTGATTAAATGATCCATTCAGTTTCAATTTAAGCACATTAACCTAACCCGTGTCTGAATATCTCCTGATTGGCAGAGGCCTGGATTTTCAACATCCATGACCACCACTGTTCTCCACTATTACCTGGGATCATAATGAAAATTAAAGAGTGCTTAATGAAACCTATCTTTCCTGCAGGCTGTAGGCTTGAGAAGTGTCCTTAAATCTGTTTCATGTTCTGAGAAGTAACAGGGTGATTAAATACTGGCCCACATCAAACCCTGGCTGACACAAAATCCATCTTCTATTTATATGTCTCATCTGGCATCCTCACTTAGGCAAAGAGGGAGCATACACTCAGCCATGTAACCTCCCCTTATATTGTTTTGCCAATACCTCACTCCTGCAAGTAGAGCATGTTTGCTTCAGAAATGATCTTCCACTGCCTCCAAAGCCTTACTTCCACTTACGGCAACAGGGTTTAAGCACAAAGCTGAGACGCAAGACTAAAAGACAAAGCAGCTAGATTCCTAGAATGCCACTGAACTATTGCCACCATTCCCTGCCTTTAAATATTCTTTTTGCTAGCATTAGAAGGTGATGATTAAACTCATTGATGACTAGTCACAACACAATGTAGTGCAGCCAATAAGGTAGTTTCTGTTTCTAGGTTTAATTCCAGTACCCTACAAAAGAGATAGGTATTAGCTGAGGGATCAGGTGACTAAACAAATAACAAGCAAAGCTTATTTCTCTTGATCCAACTGTAGCAGTGCTCTCATAGAAGGCTGCGGTGTTCAAGGTTTCAGTGACCTGCCTCTTCCTTCCTCAGCTCTGTGGATTCAAGATCGTCTCTTGAGTTTATTTAATGCTTTGGTTGGAGGAATGGGATAGGGATTTCCAACCTCAAAATACAGCTATTAGATGAACATGAGTTAAAAAGAAAACGGCTTCTGCAGCAAAATGAGAAGCGGGGACAGATGAAAAACATGCAGATTTACTTAAAAGAGCAAAATTAATAATTATCACACTATTTTCTTTAATCTCTCAATGTTGAAAAGCAAACAGAGCATGTTATTTTCACACATCAGAATTTGTTTTTACTGCAGCTACCAACAACAGTTGTTGATGGAAAAGGGGTCAAAATAAGGTGACTTTAAAAGCATTCCTTCTTAGGGAACTATGTAAAAGTTACCAGGACATAAAACTAGAATAATGGCCTGCCATAAACTCTACCTTCAGACTTGATAGTAAAATTTGATGAGAGTAATACATCTACATCCTAAAGCAGCAGAGACCAGTCCCTTTGTTTTCACTCAGAAACAAGGAAACAAACCCCATGCCCTAGCTGTGCTCACTACCTCCTGCCATGTGAAAGTGAGATTTCCGGAAACCAGGATGACTGTGGAGCCACATAGGTGACAAACCACCTAACTCCTTTATACCTGTTGCCCAAATACAAAGACAGTAAATTGAACTTTCATCACTTCTTCCATTCATTTCAGCCCACACAGAGCACTGGACCAAGAGCCAGCCCTCAAGGGGAGCAGCCCAAGACCTGCAGCATTGACATAGCTCAGTTGTTGTTGTCCCCTTTAAACTACTCTGCCTTTGCATTGGCACATCCCACCTCTTGTGTAACCTTGCAGGAGGCAAGATATCTGAATCTTGGGGGTGTACAAGACTGCACATATTTGTTCAATGCCTTCTATCAGCACAAGAATCACCACACTGTTAGAAGTGGAACAGCTAACCAAGCATAAACTTATTAAGCTGCAGAATCATCATTAGGAAACAAAGCAGTCTCCAGCTGAAGACTTCTGACCCCAGAAGATTGTAGCTGTGTATTTGCTTCTGAATTACTCTGCTTTTCAAGCACTTGCTCAGGGCTGCTCTCTGGTGTGAGCCATGGCAGCAGGGTGACCAGGGTGCCATGCAGCCTGTTAGACATCTGCTCCTCTGTTCCACCGAGACCAACAGGGATGTGCAGCGCAAGCGCAGGCACAGAGGCGCAGTTCTGCACCCAGAATGTGCAGTTTGACATTTGATGTGTAGGTGGGAGAGCCGAGGCTTGGAGAAAACATACGGAAGATCCTTTAGGAAAGCTGCAGCCCAGTGAATGAAGGAGATTGAATCACGTAGCTGCTCCCTACTTTGACTCCTCTCACTTTTAGCTGTTTGTTACCCAGTGTCCCATGGCAGCACCTTCCTCCTACCCAAGTGCCACTTGCCAAGGAAAGAGGGCACTGGAGACCTGACGCCTCCTGATGCCACTGTGAAGGTTGCCTGCTCTGCCTCCATCTGTGTGGAGACAGCATCTGCATCAGTTTGCAGAGCCCTGCCACGCTATGGTGTTACATTACAATCATCAAACAGTTTGCACAATTCCCTTTTGATTAAATTCAGCTTCATTAAACCTAAGTAATGACTCTGTTTTGTTTTAATAGCATCCGTATTTCCACTCTAAGTGTCTTTCTGAATATCTTCTTCCCCTCTTAGACCTTTCTGTGACCTCTGAGCATATTCATTTCCCATCCCATTTTTCCTTCTCAATCTTTCTCTTTCCATGCAGGCAGCTTCCTCCCTGTGAACTTTGTTGAAGCATTTCTCTGGTTCCTGCCTTTCAGCATCTCCAGGGGTCTGATTGTGCATGCAGCCCTTGAAGCTGAATCAAACAGGCACCTTTGTCCTGAGATGATGGAAAGTGAGCTGCTTTGATTCCTGTTGCTATTGCACGTAGCGGATGAAAGTAGTAATGCTTAGACAAATCAGGCGTTTTCCTGCTGATTGTATAACTTTGCTCAGGTTCCCTTTTTACACAAACATGATCTTTCCACACAGACTACCTACATCACCTAATTATCATTCCTTCAATACATCAATTTGCATTTAACATACAGTGCACACACCAACAGGATACAGTGCAAAAGAGGGGGAAGGGACATTGAAATAGAAAACTAAAGGTACCTAGGAACAGGTGGAGGAGCAGCCTCAGTTCTCATTGCTGAGCTGACAGGCACTGAGCACACAAAGGTGTGCTGGCAATGGTGCCCACCTAATTGGTACTGCTGAGCCCTCCCCATGCACCTTGTTCCAGTAACCTGGGGCAGCTTTCACAGATGCCCACTGTGAAAAATGGCTGCTTTTACATAGCTTGAGGATTTAGCAAGGAAATGCATTCTCCCTGAATAGACTGCTGCTAGAATAGGGAAGAACGTGGGAGTCCATGAAAAGCACAGGCAGGGTGGAGGCTGGTATGCACAGGTGGGAGCAGGGCAGGTCTGCCCTCATCAGAGCATCTTTCCTTCCCATTTCTCTTACAGAATGCCCTTGAATTCTCCTTCTGTGGATGTTTATTCCATGGGAGAGCAGGGAAGTTTACTTAAAACTATTTTAAATGCTTTTTCTTCTTTTTTTTAATGACACTTCGAACCAACATGGGTCTGCTTTCTGGTTTGGATTGCGGCTATAATCTGAAGGGGATTAATGTGGTGCTGATTGCTAGGCTAAACTGGATCAAAAAATATCAGAGCATAATGTACCCTAGCTAATGTTTAATAATAGCTGTAGTTTTAGAGTTACCATACTTCTGTGGGTTTAGACTTCTTACCCATTTCAGTAGAAACAATCATTCTGTATGCTCCTATGTTACCTTGGATGACTTTCTGAAAAGCAGCTTTTGTAACAGTATGCCAGGCTCCAAAGCAAGGAACCGCAAAGGCTCGAAGCACATTTTGATCAGAGCCACTCTGTATAATTTTCTTACACTGGAACAATTTTGTTGCTGACACTATCAGTTTTATTTGTAGGTGCAATAAAGAAAATCACTTTGTTTGGTGAATAGTGACTGAAGAATCTGCATAGGAACCAGAGGGAAGATTTCATTTTCACAAAGCTGGATCACCACATTGGCTTACAGCACAGTTTGGCATGACTGTATCAGAAAAGAGGGAGAGCAATCAGGGGTGGAGGGAGAGGTTTATCGACCTCTGTATGTGTGGGAATGTCTTAAGCTGCTCTTGATGGAAAAATGCCTTACTGCTACCCCATAGGTGAGTGTGGGTGATAGAGCTGAGAAGCCAGGCAGTGCAAACCAAAAGGAGGGGGATTCTGAACACTTCCTTTTAATCATGTCTGATCAAATGGTTTTAATCATTAGGTTTCAGCCTTACACGACAGCAGAGAGAACAGACGCCACATCTGAAGAGCAAGTATTTACCATTGAAAAGTCAATTCCTCTGTCACCAGCTCTGGCAATAGTATCACTATAATTATGAGTTTAATATCTGAAATGCGTTGATTTCATATTTGCATGCATGTATGCTAACTAAAATTAATTAATTTTAATTGCATACACCAATTACAACATCAGACTCATTTTCCAACATATTATTCCTCACTGATTACATATCCTCTAAGATTGCTTTAATTTTTCATTTTGTGCTTTAAAGTCAAAGAATAATATGTATTTCTAATTAAGCTCACTTACATATCTCACTGCTGATTAAATCACTATTTAATATTTTATAACACAAGCCACCTTTAATTTCCCCCACTGAGAGCAAAAACCTTGCAGGCTCTTTTTTGTCTCCCCTTGGTTTCACTGACCTTGCCATTGCTGTGATGCTACAGGCAAATTTCTTCCCTCTTCACAGCAGAATGCCAATGAACCACCTTGTTGACAGACATTCATCCTTTGGGGGGAGTCAAACACCTTACCACAGAACTCACTCTGAAGAGATCAGGAACCTGCCACTGTCATCAGGAGAAAAGGAAAGAGCCATTCAGGAGGGACTCTTGTCATTGTTTGAGGGTATCAAAGATCTTGCTGAAAGTATTTGGAGCTGATGCAGTTCAAACCTTTTAGGGAATGCTGGATGTCCTCTCTTGGTGCCTACCAAAAGCTGAATGCTGAGAAATGGAGAAGGGGATTGTCCCCTCTCCCCAAACAGAACAGCAGAGTGAAACTTGTCAGTCAGTCCTGAGCCAGGACTGCATTAGTGTGCCCAGAGTCTTAACAGAAATTGCTATAAAGTCTTGAGATGTCCCCAGAGAGCTTCTACCTGCCTGTGCATATTGCACAGCTTGGGTTAGACAAGCTAAAAAGTCTCATTTCTACCACATCAACCCTAGAGCAGCAGAAAAGAAGCTGGCAAACCATATGATATCCTTAACAAATTCGACTTCTTAACAACCAAAAGACAAAATGAGGTCCCTTTGGATGTCAGAACTTGACACAAACTTCACTGAAATTGATGAGAAACTTCTGAGCATGCCCTCAGAAACATCATTAATCCCATACACAATGGATACACAAATTTGCTGTCAGAGGGATAAATTTAAGACCAATTCTGATCTGGGCTCTGAATGAAACCAAAAGTATCTGTGTTTGCATGCAAAAAAGAATAGTCTTTACCCAAATTGCTTGTTAAAGCTCTGCTTTGCAGTAAGTAACTTGTTGTTAGCATCTAATTAATTGGCTAGAGACTCATTGGCCCAGATTGTTCATGCCACACTCTTGGCACATCAGCAAAGCCCTGGTTCCCTCCCATAGTCAAGAGAAGGAGAGAGGAGTCTCCAGAGCATGGTTCATCCCCTCTAAGCTCTGAATCCTGCTCTCCACTGACCACCGAATCTTTAGCTAATACCATCTAAAACTAGTAAAGTGTGCCATTGTGATAATGTCAGGTCAGAGAAGAGAAACAATCCAATTGGAGCAGGGTGCTACAACTGGAAAGGTTTCTCTCAAAACTCCCAACTCAACTGGGAGGAAAATCACAACCCGAATACTTTGCAGGCTAAGTTCCTTACTGAATCAAACAAAAAAGTATATATTGGTATCCATATCCGGTGATACCAAAACAAAACACTCAGTCAAAGGAAAAATATACTGTCCAAACCCTTAAAAAACGATGTTTGAGAGAAAACAGAAGATACAAAGTAGAAAAATTGGGGCAGAAATAAAGAGAGGAGAAACCTTAGAAAAGAAGACAGGTATTCCTGTCTCCCACCTCTTAAAGAAGTAATTTATATTCACTTTTCATCTCAAAACTGGGTGATTATTCAGGCTACATTTGAGATGTAGGTAAATATCATTGCTGTGTCCAATAGGTTAGCACAATCCTTCCGGGGGAAAAAACGCATATCATGAAAACTAAGAATGATGAGCCAGCATACTATACATAGCAAAAAGAGCACTATATTGAGAAATTAGCTCAAGTCCCTACTATAGGTCCCTCTATAAATTTATTCAATGTGTCACCATCTATAGCAACTGAAATTAGAGAAGGGAGCCTAATTCATGCATTAGTTGGTCTGTCACACTTTATCAACCGTGAATGGGGCTCATATTCCTTTACTTCCATATGGATGTATGTTAAATGCATGTCATCTCAGACACTACAGGAGAGGAAACAATGTTGCATTTAAAATAGAGAAAAATAATGGAACCAATTGCTCAAATTTTCCTTGCATTCATTTCATCAGGAGGTAGAATCATAGATAGATAGGTAAGAATCATATTTATGTGTTCATCTTTACACATGACAGTGCATGCAACCTGTATATTCTGGCACAGTTCATTTGAGTGTCCAGTTAAATTGTGATTGCTTTTGGTTAGCTCTACCATTAATTACAACTTGACTGTTGCCTAGGTCAGTGTGCTACCTCGGAAGAGGATGTTAAGTAGAATTTGCTTCATCTTTCTTTAGTCTAAGAAGTCAGCACCTACACACAGCCAACTGATTAGACCACTTCTGTTGTCAATGGAGACAGATGCTCCAGAAGACAACTTCTTTTCAGCATATTAGACAACTACCTTCTACAAGTACCTATTGAGAGGTCTTCTTCATTGACTGCAGTAAGCCTAGATATACATACCTTAACAAAACATCTAAGGTTTAAATGCTGAAGTTTGGTAAAATGAATCCCATATTACTGGGAAAAAATGACTGGATTTTCCAAAATATAACCTTTAGGAGACAAGAGTGGAATATTTCTTGGAAGAGGCAGCATCCAAGCAGAAAACAGAGACATTTTAGGTGCTAATGGCTGAGTATTTCCAGAGCAATAGCAATGCCCATGGATGGGTTGTTTTGATATGAAGAATGATATTCTTCCCAATGAACTGAAAAGAGACTCCTAAAAATGATCCATGCTATTTTATAGCAGGAGACAGCAAACATTTTAAGTGAGCCAGAAGATGGCTTCTACTGTTCGTATTTCTGTTCCATGCACAGAATCAATACCAGATCTGGGAACAGTGTAGCTGGTCCTATGATTGCATCACATATGCACAGGAGGCTCACAGCCACAAAAGGATTGTTAATAACCAATATTGATTCACTTTTCCCTAATGCACGGGCAAAAATGTCATCAACAAGCTGGTCAACTGCCCAAAGCAATAAGCTTTACAATGCTCTACTAAGCCAAGAATAGCACAGTTTTCATTTATTTATACAAATGTCACATCAGTTATACATGATCCCCCGAGAGATTAAAGGATTTAAAGCAACAGGGGTACTATTTACATGGCAAATTCTTTTGTGGGTGTTGCACCCATGTTGTGCCTCAGCATGGTGTTGGCTTTAGATGATGCTGAGCTGGCTTCACCTGACTCTCCGCCTCCACCCATCTTTGCTGGTCTGTTATCCTTTCAGTCTCAAAAGCTAGCAATTCAATTCCAGCTTCTCTTTTGCCTACCAGGCTACTTAAAGCAGTGTATCATGGCAATTATGAAAGGTTTTCCAGTTTTGCTGCAATGAGAGTGATATGAATGTGTAAGATTTTATTTCAGGATTGAAACAATTCAACTATGAGCCTTTCCCACTATGTTTATTTCTCATTAAAATGAGTGATTGTGCAGGGGAGTGGAACAGAGCTACCCATGAAAGCCTGTAGACCTCTCCTAGGTGGAAATTTCACTAACAGGGACTAGATAACACTTTGCAGTTAAATGGTGCATAAAGGCAAGGCAAGCGGAAAACACGGAAACCCTGCAGTATCTCATTTCTGTAACTAGGTTCAAATGAATAATAACATGGCACAAGTATAATCCTATGAACCTTCCAGTGTAATTGCTGTTTGTTTAATTTATTAAAATACCCAAATATACTACTCTGGGAGGTTAAAGGGCTTTGGGGAAGAGGTGAAATGCTTTTTTTCTACATTGAATCCCAATTACATGGTTGTTTTGTGTCTATGTATTTATGCAGCATCCATTACCATACTTGCCAAGCATGTGAGCATCACAAGAACATGTTTGTGATTAGCTGCGTTTTTTCTGTTTTTCCTAGTGAGAAATTTATGCTGGGTTCAAGCCAGGAAATGTGGATAGAGAGCAAGCCTCCAAATATCAACCCATTTTAAACCACAGACTTATAGTTCCTCCCCATAAGACAACTTGAGGACTTTGATGCAACTTGGACCTAGGGAAAGAAAAGCCTGTATTTTGAACTGCTCATGTCTGTCTTTAATAAGTTGTTTTTTTCTCCACAGAGTTCCAGACATCAATGAAGGTGACAGAGAAATGTCCATTTCACGGCATATACAGAGCTCTATAAATAATAAATGAAAGTACTCAGCAGCATGGCTTACATGAGTTATACACACAATGTACCCTCACTAGGAAGCTAAAAATAACACTCTGGCAAAATTGTGAACAGCAATTTGAAATATGGGGTTGCCTTAGCCTTGCCCAGGTACACTGTGCCCAAAGAAAAACCTTAAAATGATCTCAAGTATCCTTTTCCATTACCTTTATGTACCCTTTCCACTGCTCAGGGATCCAAGGAATTACTCTAAGGAAAGCAGTCTAGTGAAAATGGGAAGAGGGAGTTTGGAAGTTGATGCCTTGGGAATTTCAGATCAAATCTATGAGGTTTAGAGATGGGCTACTTGCTTCTTATTTCCCAGTAGCCACTCTCAAAAACTCCCTGTGCAACTGAACAGACTGGATCCTCCTTATCTGCTACAGGACCATCAGTAACTAACATTTGTGCATAACTAATTAGGACTGCTGTCCTACCTTGGTAGTTCACCTGTATCAATGCATATATTGAACTAGCACAACATCACTGATTCAGATGCAATCTCTTGAGGCTATCTGATGTATTCTTTTAATTAAAACTCAATAAACACTTCTAATGATAAAAACACACAGAAAGGAGCTGAATGGAGATCTCTTCATGGAGCTGTGCCACTTCTGAGGGTGAGCAAGAGTAAAACAAGCAGCAGAGACCTATTTTGGCTTCTGAATTCAGCAGATAAAGCTCTGAGCACACGTACAGAGCAGATCCGATAAGTTAAAAGGTGACACTTCAGCATTGTCACTTTTCAGAATGAAACCAAGCTTCCAAAGAATATGTCCCAAGTGGTTTTCGGGAAATGTCCTGGAGTGGCAAACACACTCATTTCATCCTAGAAATGCCTAACAGGCACTGTAAGACTGTCAGAAAATCTGAGGATGCAAACACAAAGTTGTCCTTAAACTGCTCAGGGTAGGTCTGGAATGAGGCCTAAGCTGTTAAAAAGCAGATGTTCTTCACGCAAGTC
>JBCJKH010082767.1:11698-44962 GCA_039877255.1 Loriculus beryllinus
TGGACCCCTAATGTCATGGGTGGGCTGATGGACCTCCAGGCTGGGTGCCTGTGCAGCAGGAGCAGGCAGGGCTTGCCCTGTGTCCCACCAGTGCCATCTCAGTGTCCTGCTTGCCTCCACAGGGATGCAGTACCACAAGCTGACAGAGCACTTTGATGAGAAGCCCTTCTCCTGCAAGGAGTGTGGGGCCAAGTTTGCAGCCAACTCCACGTTGAAGAACCACCTGCGGCTGCACACCGGGGACCGGCCCTTCATGTGCAAGCACTGCCTGATGACCTTCATGCAGGCCTCAGCCCTTGCCTACCACACCAAGAAGAAACATGCTGAGGGTGAGCCTTCCCCATGGAACCCAGCCATGGGCTTAGCTTGCTCCATCCACACCCTTGTGTCCTGTTGCTCCATCTGCCTCCAGGCTGTTTCTCCATCCTTTGAGCAGCCCTCGGCAGCAGGCTGCTCCCAGATCTCCTTCACCTGCATGATTTCCCCACTCTACCTTTCCCTCATCCCCTTCTCTGTATCATCCAAATAGCTATGTGGTATGCTCTTCATTAAGGGGATCTTCCTCTTCCTTCCTTGTTTTTTTCCTGAGTAGCTTCTCTCTGTTCCCTTACTCCTGCAATGCCTCCTCCTCCCTCTGGTTAACTTTCTTTCTCCTGTCCCTCCCTGTAGCTGAATTTCACACAGTTCTTCACACCAGTGCTTCTCCTGCCCCCACACTCAGCCCCATACATTACTGGTGCGTAGTCATACCTCTTCCAGCTCATGGGCCCAGAGGATGCATAGCTGTGTTTGTGATAAATACACTTGGGTGTATTTCCCACTGTTGCTCAAGCGTGATACAGTCGGGCAATTTTGAACGTGAGGCCCTTAGTGACATGGTTTAGTGGTGGACTTGGCAGTCCTGGGGGAACAGTTGGACTTGATGATCTTAAAGGTCTTTTCCAATCTAATTGACTCTAGGATTCTATGAGACACACCAGTGTGTACTACCTCTAGAAGTGTGTAGTACCTCCAGATGCTTAAGGTCTGTAGTAATTTAACACTGTCTGTGCAGGTGTGGTCTTCCCCCAGCACCTCTAGGACCTTTTTGACCCTGCACTGAGATGCTCTGGCTACCTCAGGAGAGCCACATTGTCCACTTTATCATCTCTTCCCTCTCCCTTTGAAATTAGGCATAGTGCAGAGAGAGCTCCTGTCCTGTTAAGTGCAGGCTCTCACCCTGGTGTCACTGTAGGGAAGATGTACGCTTGCCAGTACTGCGATGCCGTGTTCGCCCAGTCCATCGAGCTGTCACGCCACGTCCGCACGCACACCGGGGACAAGCCCTACGTCTGTCGGGAATGTGGGAAAGGCTTTCGCCAGGCCAATGGGCTCTCCATCCACCTCAGGACCTTCCACAGTGAGTGTGGCCAGCAGCCTTCCTGCCTCGGGTGAACCAGCCTTGCGGGATTGTGGCAGACTCATCTGTGCCAGTGGAGGCTTATGCGGGTGTTAGGTGCCTGCAGGCTGGTTGCATGTCTTGTGATGGGTTTTTTTCCTCCCAAGAAAAGCAGGAAAATTTAGTGGTGTGTTGCTGTGAGTAGGATTTTCCCAAAGAAAATGGGAGGAATGGCTTCCAGGAAGCTGCTGCCAACCCACCATAGGAAGTTGTAGGTGAGCGGGAGCAGCAACATCTCTATGCAAAGTGTTAAGTGTTCATTTGGGAAGTAACAAGGATTCCTTCCCCTTTTCTTTCCTCCCTCTGTGAATTCCTCTCTTAATTCTTTTCATCTTTATTTCTTTGCCCCCTGTGTTTCCTGTTGTGTCCCCGGGTGGCAGACATCGAAGATCCCTATGACTGCAAGAAGTGCCGGATGAGCTTTGCTACCCTGCAGGAACACCGCAAGCACGTCCATGAAGCCCACTCTCGGGAATACCACCCCTGCCCGACCTGCTCCAAAGTCTTCAGTGCCCCATCACTCCTGGAGCGCCACATGGTGACCCACGTTGGGGGAAAGCCCTTTAGCTGTGACATCTGTGACAAAGCTTACCAGGTGAGTTGGGGCAGCAAGGGTTTGGTCTCATGTGCTGGAGGTTGTCATTGCCTGTTACTGCTCCAGGCTGTGTCCATGCACACTACATGCAGCAGTGGGGTCAGCAGAGGGAGGCAGAGTCCATAGGGAAAAGGTAGGTCCATAGAATCACAGAATCAACTAGGTTGGAAAAGACCTTCGAGTATCATAAAGGTGAACCTTTACCCTGGGATTGCCAAGTCCATGATGACATGATGGCTGTGGCTGCCAAGAGCTACATGCCTGCCCATGTGGACCCTCAGGAATCTTTTTCATCCAAGGCTCTAGCTGCCAGGAAGTGTAGGAATAAAATGCTTGTTTTGCAAATGGCATGCCTCAGTGGGAGTAAGTGTGGGAGCATGTTCCTAGTAGGGAACAAAAATTCACACCAAAAGGATATCTGCAGCAAGTGAGATCAGGATGAGAGATTGTTCAGTGAAGGGCAGTGTTCATCTCTTCAGGGGCAATGGAGAAGAGAAGTGAGGTGTTGGGTCTGTTCCTGTGGGAGGATGTGCAGGTCTTGTAGCTGCTGAGCACAACCCCACTGATTCTGTTGCTTCCCATGCAGTTTCTTGCTGTCATGACACCCCTGGAACAGCTTTGGTTTGTAACCATGATTTGATCCTTATCATTGCAGCAATTGTCAGGGTTATGGTACCACAACCGGACCCACCACCCTGATGTCTTTGCAGCTCAGAACCACCGCTCCTCCAAGTTCTCCTCCCTGCAGTGCAGCTCCTGTGACAAAACTTTCTCCAGCACTGCCGCCCACCGAAAGCACGTCAAGGCAGAGCACACAGGTAACAGCCCATTCGTTATCAAACACAGCCACATGGTGACTGCTGGGAGAGGTGTAGTAATAACTCTGACAGGACAAGGCTGCACATCCCCTTTACCTGCAAATTGCAATAGATTCTTTGTATACTGTAGCAGTCTCTTCTGGCAAGTCTTAACTCGGCACCTTGCAGCTCACTTGCTCTTGGCCTCTCCTTTTCGTGCCTTTTCTCCAAAGATGCTCCTCTGTATGTGCTTGTGGTGTTGCTGAAGTATTAACAGAGCTCTGGTCCAGAAGGTGTCTTGTTGAAGACCTTGGGAGCCCACATTTCTGCTCTTGGCTTTGTTTGCAGATGTGAAGTTCCATGAGTGTGAGACATGCAAGGAGCATTTCCCTACCCTGGCCCTCCTGCAGGTCCATGTGAGGTGCAGGCACTCAGGTCTGTTGCATTTGCTGTTGTTCATGTTATCTTGTGGGCAATGACTGCTCCTCTCACTGAGTAGGTGATGTCTAAGCTCTAAGCAGGAGAGTGAAGATGGACATGGTAAAGAAACAGGGTGTGAGGAAGCAGAAAACATGGATGAACTGGAAAAGCACTGGTTTTGGTGAGGCTGGCACATGTTTAATCTTCTGGAGCCACTGGAGTCAAGGAGGCTTCTGGGTTTGCTTGTTATGGCAGAGAAGAGAGCTAAGTGTAGGTGAGGAGACATCAGCATAGAGAAACAAGAAACTGAACCCTGAGCATTGGAGTTTGTAGAGAATGGAGGTAGTGGGAGACTGAAGAAAAAGAGATTTAAGCACCAGAAAGATCAGACAGGGACCTGGGCTGTGAGGGCAGTAAACTGGCAGACCAGAGCACTATGAAAGGTGGGTCTCCAGGGCTGTGCATGGGATAGCAGGATCAGGAGACGCTGGAGGGGGCAGCCAGCAGCAGCCAGGAGAGTGGGGAAGGGGTAGACTTGCACATAGCTCTCTCTGAGAGAAGAAAGGCCCTGGGGTGGCTGGTGGGTTTGCAATAGCTACATCAGGAAGTGCAAGCTAGGCCAATAAAAAGCAGTGCTGAGGGGTCCAGGAAACAGGAAGAAGAGAATACTGTGAGAAGGGACAGCCACAGCTACAGCCAGATACACCAGCCTGGTTTCTGCACATGGTGTTGCAGGGAGCTAGGGCTACAGTGGACCTGAACAGCCACAAGCTGTGTGTAGCAGGAGAAGGGATGCTGGCAGATGCTGTGCCTGAGTCCCTGGTGGGTTTCAGCCCTGCATGTCCTGGCTGTGCATCTGCAGCTCCCTGGGCTGGTCCTGGTCTTCCCATCCCAGGCTCAGGATGTTTTTTTTCCTCCCAGGCTCCCAGCCCTTCCATTGTCTATACTGCTCTGCATCCTTTCACCTCCCAGGAGCCCTGCAGAACCACGTCACCAGTGAGCACTTCAAGCAGAAGGAGAGCACCTTCCCCTGTGAGCTCTGTGGGGAGCTCTTCCCATCCCAGTGCGAGCTGGAGGAGCATTGCAGTGCTGAGCATCCCAAGGTGCTCTTCTCCCAAGCTGCCACAGCCCAGATTGTGCAGGTAAAGACTGCTGTATGCCTCATCCCCGACAGTTGTTATCCATCCTTCACCTCCAACCTGCTTCTTCTTCCCAGATCCATCCTGTGGCTTCTGTCACCCCTTCTGCTCCCTGATACACCTCCTTCCTGGAGGACTTCAGGGTGGGAGCTCCCCAGCCCACAGTGCTTTGGGATTTCTGTGCTAGTGTGAGTTGGGCTCACTAAAGGAGAAGCAGCTTAGTCCTGGTTTTCAGGAGCTTAGGAAGAGGAACTGCCAGTGTGTGCAGAGGTGCCTGGTCACTCAGGGCTATTAAAACCCAAGTGACATACCTGTGACATTATAGCTGTTTTGTTGGAGGCTAAATGCTGGACTTGAACCAGACTCTTCTGTCTCAGCCTCCAGTGAAGAAGCTCCTTGGATGAGGGAGCCCAGTGATTCCCTGGGCTGGCATTCCTCCAGCAGATAATCACAGAGTGTTTATTGTCAGCCATAGCTTATGGAGCTAAATAATAGCAATTTTATGGAGAGAAATATTTAAATTGCCCTCCTGTCTTCTCTTTTGCATCACTGGTGTGTGTGGTTTAGTGTTTCCCACTAGTCTCACACCTACTGTAATTGCAGACCTCTGGTGTGAAGCTAAATGTTATTACCAGAGCTGGGGCTGGGAAAGATGTGAGCAGCAGAGTGGTCATGGGGGGACGTGGTGCTGGAAGTGTCTGACTCTCTGGTCATCTCCCACATAGGTGATTCAGACGTTGGAGCAAGGAGCAGCAGAACACATCATCTCTTTTGATGACACCCAGCTCACTGGCTCCCAAGTCTTTGTGACGTTGCCTGAATCTCAAGTGAGCCAAACTGGCTCTGAGCTGGTGGCAGTGACAATGGAGGACTTGTTTGATGACAAAATCATGCTGATTTGTGAAGAAACCAAGTGAGAGTGAGCAGTGACTGCCCATGCAGGGCCCCTGGTAATCCATCAGGATCATTCAGGAGTTGTACCTCAACGTGCTGCTCCAGCAGGGAGATTCAGGGTTTCCCTGGGGATGTGACATTGCAAAGAAATGGCATGCAGCAAGTACAGCGTGGCCAAGGACAGGAGAGGTTTGCAGACATTCACATGGGTTTGGGACAACTCTCTGCAATCAGCAGCTGGCAGCTCAGGTGAGCTGGACCACTCATCTCTCCCAGCTCAAGAGAAATAAAGCAGCAGGGGAAAAGATGGAAGTTGAGTGTGTTCACACGTATCCGTGTGCTGCACGACTAGAGCAGAGGGAAGAGACTAATGAGGGCAAAGTTGGGGTGGTGTGAGTATGTGAAACCAAAGCCAAAAGCTGTCCTGAGAATCTGGGGTGGAGATCTTTATGGTTGAAGCAGTGATGTGCTCGCAGGTATCTGCTACTCTGCAGGGTGTGTAAGGGCTGCTTTGTTTCTTCTGTTGCTCTCTCCTGTGCCACAGTGCTACCAGTTATGCCAGCTAGAGAAGCCCTACAATGCAGAGCTGACATTTGGGACTCTGCTGAAGCAGAGACTTCTTGGGAGTTGTGCTAAATGGCTCTGGAGCTGTTTAGGTAATACCTTGTGTAGCCCAAGTCTTATCCATCCATGGTTTGCATTTGTCTGTTAGGAAGGGTCACAGACATGTCTGGGCATCCATGTCCTCTCAGGGCAAACATCACTGGGACCTCCCACTCCCTCTAATTCACCAGGACATGCTGAAGCTGCCACATCTGTGAAAGGAGAAGGAGCTGCCCCTGTACCCCAGGGCCTTTTGCTGCTGCTGTCAGTGGGTTGCCACTAGTGAAGGTATTTCTGTCTGAGTGTGCAATAGCTGCAGTGACTGCACACAGACGTTCCCCTGGCACACAGGGCACTGCTTTGTGAAATGCATTCAGACACCTACTGTAAAGTGTGCTTCTCTGGTGCCAGCCTGATGCAACAGCTTCATTGCAGCACACTGGCCCCTTTAAGGCTAAATTTCATAAAGCTTTTTTATCTTCAGTTTCCTAAAATATAATCTGATAATTAATGGTTTGCTGAATCCATTATGAAGTGCAATTAGATAGATGCAGGGTTCCTGTGGCTCTGAGGAGACTGGTAGCATTTATCTTCCTTTCCCCTCATGCCAAAAGGTTGAACTCTGCCACTGTGGTATTTACATACTGAGCGGTGATCCCTGAGCAGCCCCGTTCCATTGCGCTGCCCAGAGCCACGGGAGCACAGGAGAGGAACAGATTGGAGTTTTCCAGCAGCATCTCATGCTGGCTGCTCACGGGCACCAGGCAGAGATGGTTGCTGAGCTGGTTGTGCTATGAGAGAAGTTTGTTCCTGTTACAGTTTGGGGAGAGGTGAACAGCAAAGGATGCTCCCAGGAGAGGGGCTTGGTGCAGCCGGTTTGGTGTGTGGCAGCAAATGACTGGTGAAGTGTTGTGTTTGCCCTCAAGGGCTCCCACCTTTTTCCTCTTCAGTTGCATGCACGTTTGGTCCCCCAGACTTTGCAGTGATGGGGAAATGGAGGAAGCCTGAGGTTAAGTTGCCACTGAATCCAGGGATGACCAGGAGATGGTGCTCAAGGTCTTGAGGATTGGTGCTGATGGGCGGGTGCCTCTGCACCTTTGCTGAAGCTGCTTTTGGCCTTCCCCAGCTCCTTGGACTGGCAGGGAGAGTCTTTAAGCTACTGCAAAGCTGAAGGACAGCTCCAAGCCCTGGGCAGGATACCTACAAACCCTAAATGAGAGGCTGAAACTGGGCTGTGGCCACCTGTGGAGAGGGGAAATTACATCGGTTACAGAGGCAGAGCAGTGATAAAGGCTGGGACCCTCCTTGGCCAGGAGAAGACCAGAGGTGGAACTGCTGAAGACCATCTAATGCCTGGGCATGGATGAGCTCTGTGTGGTGCTTAGGATGAGTGTGAGGATAATGACAGGGTGAGCAAGTGCATCTTGATGGTCTCAGAGCAGATGTGTTGGGATGTAAACAGTGGATTTTGTCCTGCAGGCTGATGGAGGTAGAAGCTGTTTCCCCTTTTCTGGCACCCTAGGGCTGGGAGCTGTGGGAATCCTGTACAGGCTGCATGAGTGCTCTGAAGCAGGGATGAATTATCGAGGCAGTGCTTTGCAGATGTCCTGGCCTTCGTCTGAGAGCCAATATCTGCAGGGTTGAAGCTGATTTCCCTTTGTTCCTGGAACAATCTGGAGGAAGTGGAAAGGTTTAGCAGGGCTTGTGAAGAAGTTGCCTTATATATAGCCCTCTCATGAGGCAGAGGGAGCTTGGCTAGGGATGCATATTGACTTGGATCCATTTGGTCCCTGTTAACCGAGCATTGTCACTGGTGAAGGGGAACGGTGTCGATCACACATCAGGCACAATTCAGGTTCATGTGTCTCGTTTAGGGCCATTTCTCTTGCCTTGATGACATGTCCTTGGCAGAGTCCTGCCAGCAGTAAACGCCCGGTGAGAGCTCTGCAGCTGTACAGACACCATCAAGCATCTCCCATATCATTATGAGGAGATAACAACTCAAATTCCCCCATTCCAGTTTCTTTTTGATGGATGAAATGTGCACATCAGAGCAAATTGCAGTGTTAGCAACACCTATGTCCTACCTGGGAGGAAGATGCATTTCCCAGGGCACATCCTGGTCTGATGTGCATAACACTGAAGGTGCTGATCACTAGAGATTTCTTGTTGTGCTGCATCTCTTTTTTTTTTTTCCCCTGTAAAAATAAAAGCTGCAGAAGGAAAGATGTGGTTACAGGTTGTCATGTGAAGCAGTTGTTTGGAAGGTAAGGTGCTTGTTTCTGAGAATGTGATTTTTGCATGTGTTTCTCCTAGGTGCTGGATGACCCACTGGGGTTTGTGAGGTCCTGTGGCCCTCTTGACCTTGGTGCCATCCCTTGTAAGGGAGCAGAGGAGATACCGTCTTCTCAGACTGAAGCATGGGGCCACCCTTAAACAGGGGAGGTTTAGATTGGATATGAGGAAGAAATTCTTTCCTGTGAGGGTGCTGAGGCACTGGAATGGGTTGCCCAGGGAGGTTGTGAATGCTCCATCCCTGGTGGTGTTCAAGGCCAGGTTGGACGAAGCCTTGGGTGCTATGGTTTAGTGTGAGGTGTCTCTGCCCATGGCAGGGGAGTTGGAACTGGATGATCTTAAGGTCCTTTCCAGCCCTAACTATTCTATGATTCTATAATAATTGGATCCAATCCTGTTTTGGGGAGCCATGGTCAAGTAAGTAACTTTCCCACCCATACAACTGAATTACTTTAGGAAGAAATCCCTGTGTCTGTGGCAGGCAGTGGAGCAGAGCTGGAGCAATCTCTACCCATCCCCTTCAGTTCAGTTTCTTGTAGAATCAGACTGCTCTGCTGGATGACAGCCCCAGAAAGCAACGTGCAAAGTCTGCTTCTCTGCAGCAGCCTGGGAAATGGGGTGATGGCGATGTGCTCTGGCACTCATTGTCGCTACATGTCTAACCCTGCTGTGAAAATTTGGCCTTAAATTGCAAATTTGACTGAGATAAATCTAAGGAGATCACGTAAAGCTTCCTGGCATTGTGTCAGTCAGGAATTTGCTGCTGATGTCAATCCCCAGTTGGGCAGGGATCATCAGGAACCTGGTGAATGGTGGACTCACACTGTGTCCCTATACTGGTTTTATTACCCACAGGCTTTAATCACGGAGGGGAGGCATGAAGAGAGTGTGGGGTGAGGAGAGAAAGTCGCTGGTAATGTCAGAGGCAGAAAGAGAAGCCTTCTAGCGCAAGAGATGGTCTGCTCCTGGGGAAACAGTGGTGGCTGCAGCAGGAGGGGGAAAGGGGCAGCTTGTGTCATGCTGTGAATAGAAGTCACAGTCAGGGGACAGGTCCCTCCATGAGGCGTTTGCCTCGGCTGGGCAAAAGGGACCAAGCATTTTGCATGCTTTACTTTCCTGGCTGCCCAGAGCAAGACGTGGGGCTCAGATGTCATTCTGAGCTGCTTTTTGCCTTCTTTGCAAGTATTTAATCACTGTATTTTCCTCCTGCTGACAGGAGATCCGGTGCAAAGCACGGGCCAGAAATACATTTGCATTCCTTCAAAGCGCATCAGCAGCGAAGGATGAGCCCTCGGTGAGCCCTCACCGGTGCTTCTGTGCTGGAGAGGGAACAGGGGGACATGCACCCACCTCTGCTCCCACCTTGCACACGCAGGTTGCTCATGCGAATGTACCGGAGGAATATTGTTCTCCCCCTTCCTAGCACTGCTGCAGGATTTCAATAGCCGTTTTCTTCCAATCTCTGCTGCCCTCTGCTGATTCAAAGCCAAGCCAGAGAGCCCTAGCAGCGAGCTGAAGCCTCAGGTTATCTCTGCAAATGCTCACCCTCACCAAAACACCAGCACAGTCGCAGCCTGAGGGTTCCTCTTCCTTGTCCCCACACAAACTCTGAAGTAACAGTGTATGTCACTCGGAGAAGCATTTCTTGTTTAATCATACTGTAATGATTTAGAAAGAGTTAGTTCATCCTCATTACCTCACATCGGGTAGAATAGAATCATAGAATCATAGAATAGTTAGGGTTAGAAAGGACCTTAAGATCATCCAGTTCCAACCCCCCTGCCATAGGCAGGGACACCAAACTTAGAAAATAAATCATCATAAGAATATAACAAATACATTTAATAGTTTATACCATGCTTTCAGCTCCAATGCTTAATTCTTTTCCCTTAGAACATTTATCCTTTGAGTACATTCAAGCATTAGAAAAATGTGGATGCCACAGAGCCAGACAAAATCTTAACCTGTTTCCTTGGCAGTGGGGTGGCAGCTGGAAAGAGACAAGTAGAAAGCAGAGCTGCAGTCATGACTTCCAAAACATGCTTAAAACCATGAGTAGTGGTAAGGTAGTATTGACACTGCAATTTTTTTGTTGCTTCCTCAAACCCACCCCCTCTGTGGTACCACACACAGTACTTCCCACTGCAAGTTCCCATGTACTGCAGCAGAAACCACCTTAACCCAGCCACTTAAAACTTTTCTCGTTCCAGCTGAAGAGCAACCAAAGGTGATTCATAGTCCAATTCCATTATTATCAATCCTCTTCCATTTATATCTGTTATATACCTACAGCAAATCCATTATTCTAGAGCAAACTCCAAGTCCAAACTATAACATCCTTAATTTGCATATGAGCTAAACTGAAAACATTTTTATAAAGTCCTAGTGAGTTCAGAAAGTGGTAACTCAAACTGGAAAAAAAGTTTAGAGAGCAAATGGTTGTAGCCACTCTCCAATTTGCAGATTTACTACAGGTATCTGGTTTCTAAACAAGGCAGCACTTACAAGAAAACTTAACCAAATACGTTCACTGTTTATTCCCAACATTACTCTAGCCAACACTGATACATAGGGGAAAAAAAAGTCTGAAAATGAAAGAGTAATGTAAACCTCCATATATTCCCCATAGATTTTATTGCCACATACTTTTAAAGACTAAAAGGCTACTTTGTAAATTTTCAGGCTAGTCATCTGGCTCCCATTTGTACTGACTGCTGAAAAGACATAATAAGGAAAAGATGGGGCAGGAAGAAATGCATTAGAAATCCAGAAAATTGCAGCTTGTAGTTCAGATGAAAATTCTACATCTGAACAGTGCTAAGTTATCTATAGAACTGACAGAGAACTTTACTCCAAGCAAGTACTTATTGCAAAACCAATTTTTCAATAAATTGTCAAACCATTCAATGAAGCATTTAGTCATTATTTGTCTGAAAAACTCAACACACACACAATACTAAAAAAGTATCTTTTGTTTCCAGCACTCTTCAGACTGAAAAGTTTCCATTTCATACTCAGGTGAAACTTCTCTAAACATATGCAACATTTTATTATTAGTAAAATGTGACTAATACAGTATACGTATGTTTTGGCTCTACCTCTCAGAAAGCAGCTTGTCTCTTAGCTAACCCATTAAACAAAATGGGTAACATATGTTTTGTTATAGACCTCTGGTTTGAACAATTAGAATCTGATTTACAGAAAAAGCCTTGGCAGTTTTAAAGATATATCGTCACAAAGCTTAAAGCTCCCATTTGAACAAGTAATAGCAAAAGTAGGATGAGCTAGACAGTCTTAACATTTACAACGCTACTCAAAGTACAACCCCCCTGCTCCAGGATATTACCTCTTACCCTAGGGAAAGAATGCTGGCAAAGCATTCTCTACCCCATGGAAAGCACTCTTCAGACTGTCAGATATTGAAAGAGTATTCGTTTCAACAATCTGGATGCAATTCGTAAATTTACTCTTTCATTAATCCGCTTTAGGTTAATCTATAGATAAGCATATCTGGATTCATGACAATCACAGAAGAACTCTGAATCTGCTAAAACAGTAAGTGGACTTTTTTCCTAAAATTATATTAACCTAAAGTTTAAATAAAACAATTACAGTGAACAGAAAAAACATGTGTAAAGATTTTTAAAAGTATTGCATGTGTATTTAAAATGTTTTAAAGATTATGTTTGCAATCTCCTCCCCCTGCCCTAAAAGTATGCAACCTGTAAAATATTCAGGGGTGTTACCTTCTCTTTTTGCTTTCAAAAGAATTATGTTATAAAGAATTTAGGTTTGAAAAATCATTATTTTGACAACTGAGAAAAATGCATTTGAAGCTCTCTCATTTTAATTAATTCAGCTACACAAATTCCAAATGTTTCATTAAATGCATTACAAAATCCTCTTACTATTAACGAGAAGAACACACTGGGAAACATTCAAATGCAATTAAGACAGTGTTTTCCTTATTAGCTGGAAAATACTCTGTTATTTCCCACTTTCTTTTCATTACAAGAACAGCTTTTAGAATTCCAGAGTCTAATTGAAGGATATCAAGAGTTAAAAATTGTTCCATGTTCCTTATGCGTTAGAAACCCCTGCCAACTAGTCCTCTAGGCTTTAAATATTGTTTTGACAGATTGCATTTTCATTTCCAGTCACAAAGAAAGTATTCTCCATAGCCAACACATGAGCAGATCTTCACCAGCTCAGTGAGAGCCAGATACGTTGTCCCGTGCAAGAATGAAGACTTTGCAGACTACTTTTTTTCTGTTTGTATTTGTACCTTTGGTAAATGCAGCACCACCAATGCAGCAAGAACCACTCCCGTTTTATGAGTATGATACAGATGTTGCCATGGGAAGCCTGAGACAACAAGATTATGAAATTCAATCCAAGGATATAAGAAAGGTATTTCATTTATATTATGAATTTAATGTTTTTAACTGCTAAGCATTATATGAATAAGGTGTTACATGCATATGTGCAAGTTTTATAGAAAAGTCTTACAATAATAGCAAAACACAATGGTTTCAGACATTGGGAAAGCCACTCAAATTAAAACCACAAAAATACTACCCTTGCTGCAGTTTGAGAAACCCACAGAAGACAGGCTTTCACAAGTAAGACCAAAGCATCATTTTTAACCCTGCTGCAGTTACTGCCTACTGCTGTATGAGTTAAGAATGGGATATACTAGTATACTAGCTCTACAACTTCAGTAACATTGTATTAAGACAGTAAGTTTGTTTAAAAACAAGGAGGGTGATTTTATTTAGAATTTCTTTTTTAATATCAAATTAACACTTGAAACAGTACTTTTTATTGGACATAACCTGGCAGCATAAACTAGTTTCTTTTCTTTGATACCTTGGTATCAAACTATCAAGTTCTTTGCCTTGTTTTTTCAGAGGTGGGTTGTTTCAGGTTTGGGGTTTTTTTTGCAACTCAACAGTTTAGCAGTCCTGAACTACTGTGGAATATCCAGTCTTTCAGCAGTCACCTATATTGTTAACACTTTGAGGTACTGATAAAGGTTATATCTCGTGGCACTCACAAGCACCACCAAATGGTCCACTCTGAACTTTTTTTGCTGTGTGTTCCACATACATACCCATTAATTTAAACACTTCAGCAAAAGACAAAACCAGGAGAGTTAAATCAAGCTCAACAGCCTCAGCTGGCAGGGACAGTTAAGTACGTCATAGCTCTGTTCAGACTTGCCTCTGACAGGACCTAAATGATACACATCCAGAGAACAAGATACAACACTGATCAGGAATTAAAACTAACAATGATTACCCCAGGACTAGTGACAAGGAAAACACTACATACGTGAACAAAGTGGTAAAAGCCAAGTAATAAATTCAAGGAAGTCTTCATTAATATTAACTGCACTTCTTACAATAACTCAATCTGATAAATAAGAAAAAGAATAAGCAGCAAAAGATAATTAGTATAAGTTAAAAACTGTAGCATATGTACAGAAAAATCTCTTCTGTATATTTGTTAAATATTTTTCCCAATTCTTAAATTATTGCTTGCCACTGCTAGACTAAAAACAGCAGTTACATATTTACATTAAAATGTGCCTAAGGTATTTTAAATGTGATAGCTGCCATAGTGATGAAGTAACATGTTTTCATAAACCCCCCTAAGAGACCACTTAAACGACCCATAATTAGCAGGGGGCTATCCATCCTCAACTGAGTATATTTTTTAAGAAATACTAAAACCATTAATGCTAACTAGATAGGCACAACATCAGATGACCCTCATTACTAAAACCATTCTAATAAGAATATACTACTGTTTCAGTAAAAAAAACAATGATTGTAACCACAAGGAAATGGTGCCAACAGATGTGCCACAGACTAATCAAAGTCTGTACTGGCAGTACTATAAACTAGAGGTCTGCTGAAGGCCAACAGTCCTGCTTAGGGTAATTCTAGGAATGCAGTGGATAGTTTCCATCAGGTCAGGTCTCCAATGACATGTTTTCATTGCAAAATAATAAATTAGTTCCTTATGCTCAATAAAGACATCTACACAAGATATAGTATTCCCAGTTTAAATCATGGCATGCACAATCAGATCTCCATTTATTGCACAAAATCTAGCTCCTAGAATATTTCAAGTGTTAGCTATAAATTAAATATATGCCAACAATTTCCTCAAACATGCCCTGCCAGAAATCTATCCTGCATGGTGAATTTAAGTCAATACTGTAAATTTGAAAACACAGAAAAAAGATTGTTTTCTGATGAAAACATCAGAAGAAATCTGTTAGCAAACAACAAAACAACACGACCTTTTGACTAATACTAAGAAAAAGGTCAGCCAATCAAAATGTATTACGGTGACTATTATTTGAAACTACAGTCACCCCCATCTTGAATAAAAAATTAAAAGTTTAAAACAAAATCTGAATTTCCACAACAGAACCATACAATTAGACACCATCTCAATATCTGGACTATTCCACTGAATATAGAGCATCAGCTTTATAGTCTGTGTGTCATAAAGAAGAATCTTTGCAGAAGCTTTAAGATTGTTAAAGTATTTAGATGTAAAATGTTACTGATTTTGTATGGGTAATTCATATCTGTCAAATAATGTGCAAGGGGCAGGTGGAATTCAAGCACGTAAGCAGGCCAATATTCCATCAGTGCCTTCCCTACATATGCAAGTAATAAACTTGCTGTGACTATAATCCAAACAATCTTCTGCACTGGTTTTCCATGGCTCGGAATTTTTGCAGCTGACCAGGAAATACTTCTGATAAATTAGCTATTCATACTTGTCCTGGGTTCAGCTGTAACAGTTATTTTTCTCCTTAGTATCTGGTGCAGTGCTGTGCTTTTGACTTTAGTCTGAGCACAACACTGATAACACACCAAGGTTTTTGTTTGTTCCCAAGTAATATTTACTCCAATCAAGGACTTTTTCAGTCTTTCACACTCTGCCAGTGAGGAGGGGCACAGGAAGCCAGGAGGACATCTGACCCAAACTACCTAAAGGGGTATTCCATACCACATCACATCATGTCCAGTATATAAACTGTGGGGAGTTACCCAGAATGCCCAGATCGCTGCTCATGTCAGGCTGGGTATTGGTCAGCAGGTAGCAAGCAATTGTATTGTACATCATTTGTGTTTATTGTTTTCTTTTCCTTTTCCGCTTTTAGTTCTATATTCTCTCCCCTTGTTATTTCCCTTATCATTAGTATTATTATTGGTGGTAGTACTAGTAGTTTTGTATGGTATCTTAGTCACTGGTCTGTTCTTACCTCAACCTGTGGTATTTACATACTTTTGATTGTTCTCCCCATTCCTCCAGGAGCAGGAGGGAGGAAAGGGGGTGGCTGCATGGTTCTGAAATTACCTGCTGGGCTTAAACTACAACAAGACTACTTTTTTTTTCTTTTTTTTTTTGGCGGGGGGTGGGGTGAGCAGTAAGGACTGGGACACGAGCTCTCCTTTAACTTTTGGTTGACTGCAGAAATTAGGCGTACATTGTATGTTGCAAAGAATTCCTATGCATACTCTTTCATAGATCACATCTCAAGTAGGATACTGTACTAGAAATCTATACCTGGTACAGATTATGCTACGCCAGCACACATGCTTTTCAAAGAGGCATATTAAAAAGGTCCCTTCTGAGCCTAGCAAACCGTAACAACAGAAGTGCATTTGTTCCATTATAAGCCCATGTACACAGAAGTCTCTGCTGGCACAGATACCTCAGTCAAGGACCGTATCTTCACATGCTTATGACCACAGCTATGCAAGTTGAACATTTTTGCAGAAACCTCTAAGATTTGCTGCTTGACTGAGTTTAACTGCTCAGCTCCTCTACCCCCAGCCCTGCAAATGCTCTTACCCTCTACAGGTATTTCATGCTGCAACTCCTAAGCTGTTGCCAGCATTCTAACTTGGGTATAAAAGTCTTACCAGAGCAAATCAACAGATCCCAAATCGGAGGCAAAAAAAAAAAAAAAAAAAAAGGCAAGGAAAAAAAAAAGCCATAGGCTGGATAAACAGATGCAGGAAAGAGCCAAGGGATGGATGATTCACAGGCTAAAAACAGGTCAAAAATGACAGAGGCTGGCCAAGATACTTGTTTCTCAGGCTTCATGTCAAGTTTGAAGGTTTTATTCTGCAGAATATAAAAAAAATCCCACAGCAAAGTATATGTAAGCAGCCAAATACTAAATAAAACATAGTATCAAAAGTAACTTGACAGCATTACTTTCACATTGCTTTTGTAAACAAACTGTGTGCTATGGAGATCATAGGATGGTTTGGGTTGGAAAGGACCCATCTGGTTCCAGCCTCCCTGCTATGGGCAGGGATGCCTCACACTAAACCATGTTGCCCAAGGCAATATGGAGAGGGGGAGAATTTAAAAAAATAAAAAGGAAAACCAATCAGGTCACTAGTGAGCACTCACACAGTCTGTAAGAAGCTCTCTTCAGCAGGGGACCATACTCTTGCCAGGGAATGATCCTTACACACATTAAAAGAAAAACATCTTCCACGCCCCGTAATGCGCTTTTCTCCATGTGTTTTCAATAGCCACACAGACCAAAAGCATATTGTCTTACTCTGTCCTACAAATGTTCCCCATCAGAAAAAACAACATATGATGCTAGCTAAGAACAATTCCCACAATCAACCTAAAAAGCCTCCTTAACTTTAATACATGCAAATCATAGTACTATGTACTGCATGCATACTGTAATTCTAGAAATATGTAATTCTTCAGAATTCTGTGGTATTCACTGAAAACCTGAGTACAATTCCCTGCATCATGAGAGACACTTTCTGATAGCTGCCCATGTCTTAAAACAGACTTAAATGCAGTTACTGGAAATCAATTGCTGAATTTCAGCCAATACCTGCTAGAAACATGTTTCTAAACTAAGAAAACTAAGTTGTCCTGCAGTTCTAAAGATGTAATGACTACCTCAACAGAGAATTCTGAGCAACTTTAAACGCAAGGAAATGGTATTTTACTGAGATTATTTGGGTAAAATAACAACAAAAAATATATCATATACACAAGAATCCTATCAAATTTTGCACATTGGGAAAAATCTACTATCTTCACAACTCTAGATATTTGTAAACACCCAATGCTTATATATTCATTCCCCACAATGTGGTCTATATTATCTATTTTTATTTTGTGTCTGCTGTTCTTTCCTAAAGTACTTTAATTTTCTGAAGAACACTAGCAGCACCACCTTCCCTTCTTGCCTTTCAAAGCAAACAACTCATGTACAGAAGTGATATCATATTAGTCATCCAGCATATAAGAGTAATTTAAATATTAAATGTCATAAAGTGGTGTGTCACGGGAGGCTCATTTTTAAAAGACATGCTATTTCAGATCCTGTTCTTTTGTTTGCTGCTTGTTTTTGAAAATAACATTTGCTCTTACACAAAGGATGGAACAAATACTTCTCTTGACATTTTTCTAAGACTGCAAGGAGATGACAGCGAAACCAATGTACAACCAACAAAGGATACAAGTAAGTTAATTAATATGAACACTGTAACATTAAAGCTCTCCTAAAGAACATTTTAATATGAATACAATATATAAAGGATGACAAGGGATACAGAACTAATCTTTTAATTTATGAATATCCTTCATATTTTCTGTGGAAGGTAGTCTTATTTCTGATGGAGCAGGCTGAAAAAAAAAGTTGAAGGACGATCAAGTAAACTTCGAATACACAAAGCACAGGTTGTAAGAATCTCTACAGACAACATATCTGCTGTAGAGATGTATCCAAGTTCAATAAGGTAGGCAAGACAAACAAGAAAACCAAAATACACACCCCAGTAAATTCTGCAGTTTAACCAAGTCATGATGAGATATGATGTGCTTACATTCCTTAAGTAGATTTCCTCAAAGAACTGGTTATTCTCTCCACAGTTTACATCTGATACTCAAGCAGGTCAATGGTTAAAACACATTCTCACTAGCCTAGGCTTCCTACAGGCTCCAGGGTATGTTCTCCAGATTTCTCCTAAAAAGCCACAATGACTTCAAAAATGAAAGGAACAAAGTTTTTGTCTACCAAATAGAGCACCGAGAGACACATTCTGGTGATTGTGATCTAAACTTCCAAAACCAACTGATGACCACCAGAGTGTCAATCTCCATCAAAAGTGGAGTTTTAATTAAGGTTAGTTATTGCCAAATAGCATCTTGTCAACAAACCCTCATCAAAAGTGGAACAATTCTGTAAGACCAAAGCTTCTAATCATAGAGAAGCAAAAAGGCTGTTGCCTTTGAAAGAGCAACAACATTGAAAATGATTGCGGAACAATGTCCTACGGTCAAGCATGCCAAACAAGATGCTAAATCAAAAAAGGCAAATGGGGCAGAATTCTGAAGTCCAACAAACAGTAATAGTCACAAAATTAAAGCTTAAAATCCCAATTTCTTTCTTTTTCTGCATTACCTCTGTAAGAAAAAAAATATTATACATGCTGGGTTGGCTTCCCAGCCCTGACTGGCGACTTCTGCAACTTTTCACTGGTGGAGGAAGATCTTATTTTGCTAGTAGTGATAATAAACTACCTAGCATTATGACACCACTTTCTGTATTACAGAGAGTACTGTACTTCCATTTGGAAGCTAACCAAAATTCTAAATAGGGAAAACACAGGAGATCAGACAACAGTGGTGACAAAACAGTATTCAAACCCATAATCATTATAAGTGTTTGAATACTGCTGTCATACCTGATTTTAAAAGCAAAGCAGAAATTACAAATGCTCTACTAATGTCTATGAGGAACAGGACAAGTCATATGGGCTTAAACAGCATTTAAAAAGATAAAGAGTTTCACTAATTAAAATAACAGCTATAAAAACATTTTTAAAAACTCAGTAAAAATCTCAAATAGATTGCCTACAGTAATTTTATAATCATCACTGTGGGAGTTCTGTAAAAAGAATTAGACAAAACGGTAACTAAGAGTACCACAGAGTACAGGTGACCCTGCTAGAAATGCCCCAGTGCAATTACAGGATCAAATGTGAGCACTGCCATGTTTCCCCTACATGGATTTCTCTTCTCATGAGAATGCTTCTAAAGCTGGAATTTAACATGGTCACAGAGCTGCAGTTGTCCAACTAAGCAAATTAAAGAATGAACCTGAATTCAGATCAATTCATAGCATTTCAAGATATTCTCAGATAAGAACAGAGAATATACACCGTGAAATTATGCACAATAAAATAATACAAATCTCAAAAGTTCAGAATATTAACTCTTTTCAGAACTTGATGGGAATAGAGTTTTTTAAAAATCTAACAGTGGAAAATCTTTAAAAAATACTAGAGAAAGTTCTGTTTTGAATATTAAAGCTTTAGTTAGTTGAATAACTTTTAACTGTCTACTCACAATAATGTGGTTTCAGATTTACCTACTTGTCTGCTCTGTGTGTGTCTAAGTGGATCAGTGTACTGTGAGGAAATAGACATCGAAGCTGTACCCCCACTGCCAAAGGAGACAGCGTATCTTTATGCACGATTTAACAAAATAAAAAGGATAGCAGCCTCAGATTTTGCCGACATTAGTAAGTAATGTTCCAGTTTTAATTTCTGTTTAAGTTGTCATCCCTTAATACTATGCCAAGTTACCAAAATAAGACAGAGTTTATACCTTAATAGATTTCATTACGTGTATTACTTATTTAATTCAACACTTGCATTAGAATAGGAACTACGACGGCTATGCAGAAACCCATGTTGGGCCATGTATACATCTTAATAGTCCCACATAATCCCATGCAAGAGAAAGAGCAGATTGCTAAAAATAAAACTGAGCTCTGCATCTCTGCCAGTCTTAAATGACCAGGTACTATTTTTCCTTCAAATGCTCCAAGGCTTATTTCTCCCAGCTATCGCACACATGACAAACTATGAATTACTGAAATAATATTGTTAATAAAAAAATTAATATAAAGGGAAAACAGTCTGGATCCTTCAATTTTTACTAAGACAAGTGAATCCAAATGTGGGTTTCATCCATATTTTAACAATGTTTGCATTTGTAGATCACAATAAGGATAATGCAGCCAGTGTAACACTGATCATATACAACTATATACATTTTACATGCCATATAATTAACATAAATTCAGTATTTAGATTTTTGTTTCTTTTGTGTAAAGCTACCTTGAGAAGAATTGATTTTAGTGGAAATAGGATAGAAGAAATAGAAGATGGAGCCTTTTCAAAGCTTCTCTTATTGGAAGAACTTTCTCTTGCTGAAAATCGACTTCTAAAACTTCCTGTTCTACCTCCCAAACTAACAACATTTAATGCAAACCAAAACAGAATCAAGAGCAGAGGAATCAAAGCAAATGCTTTCAAGGTAAGTAAGGGACAATAATTTAGGTAACCAAAGTAAACAAAATTAATAACCAGTCTATGCAGTATAGCACTAAATGAAATTTTCTGTATTTTTGTAACATAAGAAACAAACTACGATGAAGCTTTCCAGTTTTTGTTCTGTTTTTAAGGCACTCTGGAATAGTGCTTTGCATACACACTCTTATGTCCTTCATATAGAAAAATTTTCTATTAAATACATTTCTTTCTCTCTTACATGCAAAGAAAAACTCAATTCAAAAACTGATGGCTCAAATACCATAGCCAATAAGCTGACAGTGAAATTTCCAAAAGAACACAAGAAGGCCTGTTCTATGAATTTCTTGATACAATAGAATTCAATATTCACAGCAAAAGATGTTTTATGTGAGACCACTTTACAGACTATGTGTTCTGAAAAATTACTTATGTCCTGTATGAGGCACAAGTTACTTAACTTCAAGTAAGTAATATTAGCATTAATAATCTCTATTTCTTCCTATTAGAAACTGGCAAACTTGGCCTACCTCTACTTAGGACATAACGCACTGGAATCTGTTCCTCTTAACTTGCCAGAAAGTCTGCGTATTCTTCACCTTCAGGTATTTTAAAAGTATTTTTTTACCATACTATTACAAAACCCCTCATTAGCCACATACTTCAAGCCAAACCTGCTGCCTTCTGAAAAGGGCTCACTCTGCAATTGTGCTACAGCTAACACTCCTCCAACTAAAACACTTAACCTCTCATCTGTATTGTCACAACTACACAAAAGTTCAGAATTTGTTTTGGCTAATTACCATGCAAGAATTTCTCAGTCATTTCTGTATACCAAAGATAGGAAACTGTAAAAATAAGCAATGATCTTTTATCAATAACACATTTCAAACTTCAATAACAACCTTAAATTGCTTATCGCTCACTGATTGAAGAAATTTGATTCCTACATGTCTAAAGTATTCACAAATCAACTCCAATGACAACAAAATGGGAGGGTAAGAGAGATAACTCTTCAACATGTATGGGGGTTGTATAAAGATGTGTGTCTATGTTTTGTTTTGCAGTACAACAATATTACTACAATCACCGATGACACGTTCTGCAAATCTAATAACACACGTTACATCCGTACACTCATGGATGAGATAAGGATGGAAGGCAATCCAATCCTCTTGGCAAAGCATGTTAATGCTTTTTCCTGCTTGAGAACACTGCCTGTAGGAACATACTACTAGCCACTACTTACATGATTGTACATGCCAAAACTTAAACATTGGAACAAAAAAATCATTCTTTTTCCTCTGTTTACATGTTTATACCCTCTTCCTTACTAATGCCATTTTCCCAGAACCTTGTACTATGTTGAAACATGGTTCTCCTCTTAAAGAACTATTTCAAAACAGTCACTTTATTTCCTAGTTACAGTGTCACCCACGCTTTCAGAATCTCTTCTATTAAAGACATATATATGCACACACATACCTTCTCTACTTTCATTTCACCATATAGTCTTTATGTGTAGGTAAAATTCACACAATTAATTGGTTGGTTACATTCTTTACCACTACTCTGAGCAATTACTACATCTCATTTCATTTTCAGATGAATGCCAAACACTGAAAAAGCTACAGAAGAAATCACAACTCAATTCCAATGTTACCTTTTTTAATCTGAAATGAAACTTTTCAGTTGACATTCAAATGTTTATTGAAGTTGCATACTAAGGAAAGTTATGTTTAGAAATAGAACTTCTCAAAGCTAAACTTCATTAAAATTTCCTTAAAAACTTGGTTTGTGGAAAATTAAAATAATTCCTAATTAGGCTTAGTGTACCAAGCAACATAGCAAGTGGAACTTTTCAAAAAAGGGTTAAACATCCTTTTGTTTTGCTTTCAAAACAACCTGAGTGCGCATATATACATTATATTTTTACATAAGATATTTTTAATTGAAATATATAATTTTTGCTCAGCTGTACTCACAAGTCATTTCTGCAACACCAGCTTCCTATTTTAATACAATAGTCAAAGCACAAAATAGTATGACACCAAGTATCTTTCCAATTAACAGATGATGCAAACCAAGCTTTGTTCTCCTGCTTTTCCTTGGCAAGAAAACATGACAATATAATTAACAGCAAAGCTGAATTAATGTTCAATATTACCTGTAAATAAGCAAAATCTCAGCTAGACGTCAGTGCAAAGAAACAGAGCTACCCTTGTATAACTATATATCTACTCTTTAGGGAAAAAAAAAGTCAGGTCTTTAGATTTAAAAATTCTTTCTATTTTTAATGTAAAAATAATGTTAACTTCAAGCACTGTTTCACTCTAAACCATACAATGTATTAAAAATGCAAACGGGTGTATGCAGGCCTCAACAGTTAGTTCACCTGAAACAGGACATGTTTGATAGAGGGTACAATTTTTCCCATTACACAATTACACATTTGACATTTATTTTCAGCTTCTCCCCTCAAATACCTACCACACCCATAAATACTTCAGATATACAAAAGCAACAATGTGATAGTTACTATTACCACATCAACTTCATGCTAATTTTGAAGCTAGTATAGATTCCTAATCTGTAGAAATAGTTAAGCAACAAATGCATGATGATATACCGCTAATCTAGAATAATGATTTCACAAGCTATTTTTTATTAGTTATGTTTATCTTGCTTAGCTAACTCTTGATTTGTTAGTGCTTGTGCTATGAGGAATTAAGTGCACACTTCATACTGAACGAACAGATACTCTTCCACTAAGAGTGTTGAGACCTAGAGTGGCTTTCAGTCACTTCTTAAGTAACTATCTCAAGCATCAACTGTAGGCTCATCTTTTTGGTAAGAGAACGCAATTATGAAATGCAGGACAATAATATTTTTACCCTGAGCCCACTACCGAAGACAGACAAAGCAATGCAATATTTTCCATTTTAAATTATTTGATATAACAAGAAATTCCATTGTCTTTTAACATAACCGAGAACACAACTAAGTCCAACAGTGAAAATAATACTTCGTTTTCAATTTCCTACGTCAGAAAAATTTAATGTTTCAAGGTTCTTCGCAAAAGGTAAAAAATATAACCTAAAGCATGTAAAAATACATTCCAACTTCAAGCATAATTTATACTAGAAAAAAGCAAGCCACCAACTCTCTTATCCTTCTTTTGATAAATGCCTAAGACAGATAAAACACAGCTAGAAGTTTAACACATAAGCAATGGCCCTTGACCTTATTCTCATCACAGATCTTATCTACTAAGTAGAGCTCTTTCCAGCATTATTAGGATCAGTAAATATCATCAAAACTTTTCCTAGGAAAACAATTCTGTGTATACACAAATATAGACACATTTACACAATATATATACACACGTAAACATTCTAAGACCTAACCACTACCACATTATTAATTTTGTATTAAAATGTTGCAGATATTTTTTAAAGTTACCAAGTATCAATAGTAACACTAATGAAAGCACTTAATATTTTGTGAGCAAACCAAAGCAGACAACTGCTATGCCTCTTGCAGGCAATAACTTATCTCCTATGTTTTAATTTACTTTTCCTACTCATAGCAAGTTAACTCAAACCATTAAGCGAGAAGGGCTTCAGTATGCAGGAGTTTTTACCTTCTGTTTGTGTGACCAGTACTAATATCAAGCTGAATGTACACCATTCTGGTTTTTTCCTATCTCTCATATCTGTTCTGTATTTCCAATAAAACTTGAATTTTTTTCTTGTTTATCAGTATCAGCTTCAACAACCTGCTCTTTCAGTAATGCCAACATGCCAAGTTGTTCACCCTCATAGCAGACTTAAAGCATGTTCAGATCAAAAAATTATTTGCAGACATAAATCCATTTTGCAGACACAGTATTTACTGTGGCAATATCATAAGACCTGCCATGCAAGTAATGCCATACAGAAAACTTGTGGGACGCATCACTCATCCCTTCAAAAATGTATTTAAAGCACTACCTTGTGGAATTTCTCAGTCGAATAAAGAAGCAGCATCAGATTAGTAACTGTATGCTCAATCCTTGTGTGTGAGTGAAGCATTCAAGTTGTAGACTAACCTATTCCAGTAAAGACCTCACAACTGCTGAAGCACAATGTCAGGGAGCATATAACGCAGAGTGCAAAATGCTTACAACTGAACATTGCTCTACTCACACCAACCTAAATCTGCCCATTTTCTAGGAAAGCCTGCTCACAGGCAAATCAATGAGTATTTCAAACTCGTTTTTGCTTAATCCAAGTTACGCATCTTCCCATCACTCTTGATAACTGGGAAATCTCTCACTACAAAACTGCTATTTGTAACAGTCAACTTTTTAGAAATACAGTGGTGCCCAACTTTGCTTTAAACTTGCAATTGTCATTCATCTCATTCATTATTATTTGAAGTATTCAATCGCTTCTGCATTATTCCTTTCTTCTCAAGTACCAAATTAAAAGAAAAAAAAAATCTACCTTTCCTGGTTTTACAGTATGCTCTAATAGATTCCACTAGAATACTGTTAGAAGCATTGTCTATTTCTACTTAATCTAGATAATTTTCTTTCAAATAACAAATGGATAAAAAACTATAAACCCCAAATCCCATCCCAAATATTCTCTCTAATACTGTGCACAGTTACCTGACTCTACACTTGAGGTCTAGCAAGCAAGTAGGAAAAAGAAACAAATACCAAGATTACAGATTCAATATTTGATATTGTTAGAGTATGAATATTAGTAGGGTAAGACTCTTCAGTTGTTTTTATATATATGTTAAAGGCATAGTTCTAGTTCTTTTCACACAAATTACTACAGAATATTAAGTTACAAATACACATTCTCTTTAGCAATCTGGTATTTGAATTGTTAGATTCAATCTCTAAATGAAATCATTACTAATGCTAGCAGAAATAAGAAGGCCTAAAGACTCCTCATAAGCACAAAGTCAACCATACTTGATAGGCAAACCGATTTTGGAGAATGTTTTTCTCAACAGCATCTTTGCCCACAGAAAGAAGAACACCTTTAGATAGAATATTTGTAATACTTGCAAACTTGCAATATGCCTTCACGAATTTATCTTCACACATCTTCTAGCAATGAATATACCCCTTCATGGTTTACACTCCATGTCTGAATACTTATCAAAACTGCTTAAGATACACACAATTTAAAAACAATCTCCAGACCTATTTCCCTTTCTTTTTATTTTTGTACTAAATTTTAAAAAGAAACCAGTTTACTGAATTATTGTCCCAGGAACCACAGCGACTGCTGTCATTAGGCTTATCCAAGCATCAGAAAGCATCGAGTAAAGTTGTGGAAAAAAAAAACAAAACAACAAAACAAAACAAACATGAAACCGGCAACACAAAGCCATAAAACCCTTGACACTCTACCTTCTCTATGGAGGGATTAAATAAAAGTCCTTGTACAAAAACCATCAGGATTAGACAACATCAGTTTGTTACTCAACTGAGGACAGGATTCTTTTTGTTTTTTAACATCAGAATTCAGTACTTTTTTCTTTAATCTGATTGATTTGATGCTAGAAATCAATGTAGCACAGAACTCAGAAAGTCCTCAAAGATTCAAAAGGTAGGAAACAAAGCAGTTCCCACTTCCTACTACAGCTGAAAAGTAAAGAGGGTGCTGAGTTTAATGACAGTAAATGCTGGAGCTAAATAAAACTGAATTAAAAAAAAAACACACATAATTAAGCACTAAACATTCCCCTCTAACATTAAACATCATATTAAGATGCTCTGTGTCTGCCAGACTACAGTATTTTTACTCTAAATATTAATTATCTTAAAATAGGTACAAAGACAAAACAAACAAGCCAAATTTTGGCAATTAAACGGCAATTTAAAACAAAGTTTATATACTATGTTCCAGTTAAGAGTGAGGAACAATTTATTTCACATCCAAGTAAAACGCTTCGCCCAAACGCATGCTGTCACATTTTCAAGAGATAGATCCAGTCCTTCAGAACATGTAAATGCCAAAGACTACAAATGTTATTTTCTTTTAATTTCCTCTTTTGTCTTTATTTTGGTCAAAATAAAAATGTAATACCAATGAAAACCTATCTTACTTCCCAACAGAAAGGCACAGATACTCTTGTTTTCCCCCGTGTATGAGGAACATGACAATAGCATGGTAAAAATCAAGACACCAAGCAAGGACTAATACTCTTCACAACATACAAAATTAAGATTCCCATACTCTGCTAAAGTGCACTAATTTCACCTCCATTGCTCTGTTTTAATGAGCTACTTAAAGAACTAAATACAGTACACCAATATACAAAAGCTTGATAGACACTACCTTGAAATGCAGGAAGGTGCATCTGCGATGTTCATACCACTCAGCATAAGATGAAAGACTTCTGAAAAATGTTAAAAGACTTCCACGTTTTTCACTGCTACAAAAGAAAAATACAGTTTAACCCAAGCAGTCTTACTCTGATGTACCAATTCTACAGCCTAAAATTTGCACTTCTTCCAGAAATTGTGATCAGTATTGTTATCAAATTTGAAGCCAGAGATACTCCTCTGTCCCCCCGCCCTCAAAAAATTATCACAACAGGAAAAAACACTGTAGTGTAGATACTGAAAATATTGAACAATTCATTTCTAAACCAATATTTTCAACTCCTCAGAAAGGTAAGCAGTAATCAAGTTAGTCTTCAATGCAAAACATGATAAACTGACAAAACAGCCGCCTTTAAAATCTTAATTTAACTTTATGCTTGTTCATGTCATACTCTTATTTACCAAATAACTTTCAAGAGGTTGCATAGTAAAACTTGAACCTACCACTGGGAAGATTTACCAAATTATATCAATAAGCTTTGAATATTCCTGAGATCTTTGTCCTATTCAACTAAATCTTTACATGACATGTTATCCGCCTCCCACATGACATGCAGCTTTTCAAAATTAACCTTGAAACCAGTAAGCAAGAAGGTCTGTTCATTAGATCATGTGTGACAGCAACTATTAGGACCATATTTACAGATTTTGAGCTCTAATCAAAAAAGGAAAGAGACTGGGAGGAGGCTGCTTTGTGGCGAGGGGGAGAAGAAGTGTTTGTCTTGGAGGGGTTTCCTTTTAAGAAAAACACAAAAAAAAAATATGTAGTCTTCAAATTTCTTGTAATATAAGAATCAGGACAGACAAAGGGAAGGTGACAACTTAAGATGACATAAACTGCCAAATAGCCAATGATCCACTCAATGTGGTCAGGGGAGTGAGGAAAACTGTTTGAAAAGAGTGTACAGTTTTTACAAAAGAAACATGGCAAGAATGAAAAGAACAAAAATGCCCCAAAAGTTAAGTGTCAATACATGAAGCAACATGATTCTTTAATCATAAGGGTGATGAGCCTCATCTCATTGTTAATATAAAGCCACAATCAAAGGAAATAGGCTATTACCCATTGTCAAAACATATCTAGCAAGCCACTTTGCCAACACTTCACCACTTTGAAAACACAAAGATTAATTTCAGTTACTAATACAGGATTTCACAAGCTTACCAAAACCTGACTGAAGCATATTTCTGAAATATCTGAGAATATTTCAAAAAGTTACAGAGGATCTAAATTCTACATTCGACTTGTAACATCCTTTCTGTTCAACATTAGCTATTCTTTTTGGATCTTCAGAACAGCTGAGAGGGGAAGCTTGAGGCCGTCAACAGAATGGTTGCAACAGTATCACTTCAGCCATTCAAGGCACAACTGTATTTAATAAACAAGAATGGCAATGCTTAACATGTTACACAAACATAAATAGGAAGAAATATACCAAGTTCATTCAGATATTGAAAATGTAAAGGAAAAGGCAAACAAGTTTCATCCTAGCCTGGAAAGAACAGCATCATCAGAGGAAGTTACCACAGTAGTCACAGCCGCCAAAAAAACAGGCCAAGATGAAAAAACTGCTGGCAGCACAGGCAAAAATTGAACCCCTGGAAGGATGCAGACACATACTGATTTGCAATAGCTGAGTAGCTTTATGCTCTGGAAAGCTTTTTTTAACCAGAACTCATAACTGTACATATAGAAATCTACACATACTATAGAAAAATCAAGACTTAGTAATGACTGCCCGCATCTCACTGTGTAGTGAACATGGTTCTACACATACTGCAATATACTTTTGATGTCTACATACCTAGAAGAGGGCAACAATTGTTACAAAACTACATACTTAAAATTCTTTATTAAAATTCAGCACAAGTATCCATTTTGATGCAATTTAAACGACTATCACAAACCTTATGACCTTGTTTTAGCATTATACCTTTAGTCTGTTTTTATTTCTTCTTTCCCTTCAGATTCATCTTTAAGCAATATAGCAGATGAAAATTTTCAAGGTTAGATCACCAAGCAGAAAGACACAATTTTGGCTAAGAAGTTCAAAGAACCAGTTCCAGATGTACAAGTTAGACTTCCAATTATATCTGAGCATATACTTCTCTCATGTACAGATAGAGTGTTGGCTAAATCCAAGATGGAACACTGTTTAGAAAAAGTGTTTAGAAAACAGGAAAACCTGTGCTGGCATGAACAGACGTACGCATTAGATATGCCTTTCTGTATCTGCAAAGCAAAGACCGTGTAAGAGCATCATTTCAGTTAAATGTCTCACAGCACTTAAAGTACCCATTAACAATAATTCCTAATTAGACTAAGTTAGCCTAATTCCTAATGCTGAAGCCAACTACAACAAACACTAAAATGCTAAGAGAACTTGGTATAAATGAGCAAGATACTAATAGAGTGCATGTTAAAAATTTAAGCATCTTTTTTGTTTTGGAAAGAATTTAGCACTACAAAATGTCACTGGATAAAGAAAAAAAAACCAAACTACTGGGAGCCAAAACACTCATCTTCAAAGCCAACATCCATGTAACAAAGAAGTCATCCAAAACCAGCAAAAAGCATACTCAGGCAGAGAGTAACTCTGTATCAGGTTAAAATCACATGACCTTCATCCAAACAATATTTCACTTTTGAAAAATAATATCAAAACAAAACTATGTAAAAACCTTAACTGTTGTAAAAGTATTTAAGGCTCCTTTAATACACTCCTTTAGCTATTTAAAGAGAGAAGATCTATTTTAACTCACTGCAGTATGCAAGACTTCTTGCACAAACATATAAAACCAAAGAATGACTCTTACAGCCGTGGGAAGAATTCATGTTTCCCCTTATTTCCAAGATACCTTGCCCATGCAGTGTTTAATATATACTAAATGCAGACGTGTCCTAAATCCTTTACACTGACTTTTAAAGTTTAACTAGTTAGTAAAAACTATGATGTAAGAAATCATCTGAAAACTCCTATTTGACTAGGCAATCCATGCAGCAGTGAACTAACTCTACAACTAATGAGATACTAAGTGAAAAACAAAAGAAGAAAAAAGAACAAAGATACTGTGGTCCTTAACACTAATAAAGTATAACATAAGTGATAATCGGTGCAAAGGGGACACAAGTAAAATCCAAAACAGAAGACTAAATAATGTGATTCCATTCGCATACATATTTTATTGTTACAACATATTTAAGGAATGATGTATCTTTTAAAAATAAGTATTATATATTGCAGCAGTACCTGGCTGAAAAATAGCCTGCTAAATTTTGCTTTTTTAAGAAGATGTTGCTCAAGTGTTCTAGCATTCCTCTGTTTTCTTCTAAAGCATGATGGGCTTGAAAATTACAACTGAATGCCAAGTTGTTAACTCTGGTGCTCTTAAAAACCCTTTTTCTATCATGCATTATGAAAAATGTATTTAAAAAAAATTAGAAAACCAAGGAGAAAAATATCCAGGCCAGCAGAGAAAACTGAACAGAGCTAAACAATGGATTTGGCAAGATTAGGCCAAGGAGGCAAAGGAAGGAATGAGAGACTGGTGGAGAAGCTGAAAAGAATAAACAATACAGCAAGAATGGAGGGAAAGGGAAGGAAGAAGTAGGAATCAAGATTCTAAGAGCAGCTGATGCACTGAAGAGTAAAGAGCAAGTTGGGAAAAGCTTGAAACTGGATACGGAAAACAGGGATTAGGATTTTTTAAAAAATATAACTAGCTTAACAAGGGGATTGGGAAAACAAGCCATAAAGGGAGATCACACAATCAGATTTAGTCAATCTGACAGTGGGCTGCTGTCAGACATTGTGAACATCAATCCCACTCTGGTTACGTATCTATTACCTTGGATAAGCCACAAACACTGTTTAAAAGACAAGACAAACTGAAAAGGAATGAATTTGAAAGGGCCGGGGAAGGGCAAGGTGGACAAGGCTGTTATATATTTAGAAAAGTAGTCAGGGTCAACCCACTGAGACAATGTTTGCAGATGGTACGTGCAAACAGACCTAAGGAGAAAGAAAGAACTGATTGCTTTATTGACAGCAAAGCCTTAACTCATCTTACATCCCTCATGAAAACTTACATTCACTTATTAATACTGGCATAATGTGGAAAAGAACCAGGGTAGTGAAGACACAGGGACAAGGGAGCAGTGCTCAAGCCAGGATGAAATAAGGTCTGCCAGTACTTCAACACATTCCTTTCCAGTATGACTATTAAGTTCCAAGACACTTCTGCTGTCAGGAAAAGCTCATGAAAAAAAAAAAAAAACCAAACCAAAACCAAAAATCCACACCAGAGTAATTTCCTTTTCTAAACCGTACTTCTTGAAAGCAGTCAACTACTATTCTCAGTTATACCACTAGCTTTAGTGTATCTGTATGGAAATTCCAAAGCCTCAGCTTTCAGTACAGACTAATGAAGCCTGAGCTAACTGAAGAGACCTTTCTTTTCACCCATTCATTTGCCTTCCTTCTCTCTCCCAAAGTCTAAAAATAATATAAAACAACAGAAATCACTCAGAAAATAGGACTAAGTCAACTACCCAATAATAATTAGATACAAAAGATTTGTTGTCAGAGAGATCTGCTAGCAGATTTCAAAGTGGAATACTGGAGACGAATAATTTGATTATTCTTCCTGTGTAACAACCTCAGGAAACAATCAAGAAACAGCATTGGTTATATGATTGAGTTTTGGTATGCACATTTTCTTAAGCCATTGCACAAATAAGCTACTCCAAGTTTTAAAACTATATTTTATTGCTTTTAAAATATAAGTAAAACAAATCCTGATGCAAAGAAAAGAAACTGAATGGTGAGCAGAGAATTAGAAAAAGGCACGTACTGGAAAGTGGTTCTGGACATACACTTCTAGCCATTAGTCACCCACATTGCACATCTACAACTCACATACGCATCTGAGAAGCAATTAGTATGTTGATTTCATAAACTAAAATGTGATAGCTGAGATTATCTTCTACCTTTCTCTGAACCAAACAATTTCAAACAGCTAAAACACATGATAATCCCAAAATTCTTTCCATTTAACATGCATTGGTAATGGTCCTTTCCGGCCTTAAAAGTTATATGCATTTCATTTTCTCTCCAGACGGATATAGACAAAGACTAAGAGTTTAGGTTGGGCTAACAGAATATTACCAAAGAAATTGGCTGACAGCAATTTACATGACAACTCATTATTGCTTTTAGTATCAAATATCCCATACAATAACTTCATTTGAAAAAAAACCCAAAACAAACAACAAACCTCCACCTTACCTTGACACAAATCTGTCCAAATCTGAATTTCCCCTAGGCTCCATTATAATACTGAGATCAGTAATAGCAGCAGACACATTTGCTTTGCTCTAGATCAGATAAAAAACAACACAGTATGTTAGAAATTTCTCTAGCATGGAGAAATAAAGGTATCTATTTGTATATAAAATAAAAATAAATGCAAATGCTACCAAGTAATACAATCCTCTAAAATGGCATTTTTTAAACTACAGCTTATATGTGCGGAAAATGTCTTTCATTTCAACAGCATCAATATTATCCATGCAACAAGGTTTTGGAATAATAGCTGAACTTGTCAGCATGGAGAAAATGCAAAAAAAGTCTTCCTTTATATCCGGTATAAAAGAGGTTCATCTACTTCCTTTCCTATCACTTCTACTTCTTTAAGACTTCTAATTTTTCAGCAAAATCCCTGTCACATATACCAGAAAACTCATATATAAGGTTTCACCTGAAAACCATAATAATGCTACCCTAAGTTTAAAAAAATAAAATTAAAAAAAAAAAATCCTGTTAGTTTTCCTTTTATTTTTTATTTTAAAGCCTATAGTTTTGTGTGGATGGATTTTTAGCAAAGAACGGCCATGTTCCCAAGTCAGCAAGTGCCTGCATGGAGCTCGACATGAACCGAGGATGAACAAAGACAGGGGTAAAGAAGCAGAAGTAACAGTGCAAGCAAGATGAGAAGAAACTGGAATGTGCTAAGACACAACAGTGAACTGTTAGCAAGGTTTAAAGGCTAGGTTCCCATAGGCTTAATTTAACCAATTATACAATGTAGCACACAGCAACTAGTTACATGTATCCAATCTTAATACTGCAAGCCATTGATTATGTATCACTATTACAGCAAGTTATCCTATATGTATCCAAGTATAATACACTAAGTATCCAATTATAATACAGCAGGCTATTGAATTAATACATCAAGGTATTGTATATGTATCTGATTATAACACAGCAGGCTATTGTAAGCAGGTGCAGACAGCAG